>KZ309692.1:26024-41632 GCA_000376725.2 Ladona fulva
GGAATGTTGTAGGGCAGGCCGAGGGTAAACAAGCAATTACCAATGAAAGGGAAAGTAATAGAAAAGGACAAGAGAGAAAAGGGAATGATGTAGGAAAGACCGGAATACAGGAATCGACTAAAACCACGATTAAAAGGACGGTAAAGATAAAGAAAGTACCGAATAGGAAGATAACTCGGGGCGGGAAAAAGGGAGAAATAAGAAATAACTGCCGGCAGTAAATAAAATAGAGGAAATGAAGGAAAAGAAGAATCCGTCCGGTGAGGAAAATGAGGGATTAGAGGATAAAGATAAAAAAGGGGCGACAAGGAAGAAACTTAAGGAGGATAAGTCATTAAAAGAGGGTAACGAAACGGAAGACTTACAGGTACGAGTGAGGAAAGTCGTCAGACTCCCACCACGTAGTGAGGCCGTCGTATGCAGATACTACGACCGGAAGAACGCATTCAGCGGGCAGGAACTTTTGAATGAACCAGCCGAAATTACGATCCATGGAGTAATGGCTGCGAGGTGTGTAGTGAAGCCCACGAGTAATTTCCGAATCCCCGTAAAATTAATGAATATCTCCCCGGAAGAGCTCGTTTTACCCGCGAAAACTATCGTAGGAACGGTCACGGAAGAATTTTTAGCGGCAGCTACAAGAGAAGAAAATTCATCGTTGAGATATCTCCCAGAGGAATTGGAGGAAAAGTTAAGGGAACTGCGAAGGGATGAAGAGTAGTCCTTGAGAAATTTACTTATGGAATATGCAAACATATTTCATGGAGAGGGAGAACCGTTGGGGAAAACGGACCGGGTCCAGCATAGAATCGACACGGGAAATTCCGCCCACATTGCCAAGGGGGCGGAAAGTGATAGCGGAAAATATAGAGGAAATGCTAGAGCAAGGGGTTATTCAGGAATCAAAATCTCCGTGCAGCGCTCCCGTAGTGCTAGTCGCGAAGAAGGATGGGAGTAGCGGGAACAAATTACGTTTTTGCACAGATTTCAACGCATTGAATGCCGTGACGGTGGGAGACGTCTACCCGTTGCCTAACATTCAGGACACGCTCGACTACCTTGGCGGATCGAAGCTTTTTTCGACGTTAGACTTGGAATCAGGGTTCTGGCAGATCGGCATAGATCCGAAAGACAGAGAAAAGACAGCGTTTTCAATCCCCGATGGTCATTGGGAATACCTCCGCCTTCCATTTGGACTCTCCAATAGCCCAAACACATTTCAGCGCCTGATGGACTCCGTGTTAAGCGGTTTGAAAGGATAGAAATGCTTGGTGTATGTGGATGACATCATCGTCTTCGGGGAGGACGTCTCTGAACACGTGATGAGGTTGCGCGAAGTATTCCAAAGACTACGAGAATCCGGCCTTACGTTAAAACCAGCGAAGTGTCGATTCCTAAGAAGGGAGGTAGATTACTTAGGTCACGTAATCTCTGCTGAAGGAGTGAAACCCGACCCCGCAAAAATCGAAGCTGTTGTAAATTTCCCACGCCCACATAATTGAAAAACGGTACGGAGTTTCCTAGGGCTAGTCGTATATTATCGGCGCTTTATACCGGATTTCGCAAAGAAAGCAAAGCCATTGACGGAGATGACGAAGAAAGACGTGAAGGTAGAATGGACTCCAGAAGCCATAGCATCCTTTGACTTTCTCCGAAACGCTTTGTGCAGCGAACCGATATTGAGATATCCCAACTTTCAAGAGCCGTTCGTCCTCCATACGGACGCCTCGGGAGAGCTGTACCTGCACAAAAAGATTCTCGGGGAGAATATGTTATCGCTTACGCAAGTCGCAAATTAAATTCCGCAGAAAAGAACTACAGCACTACGGAGAGAGAATGCTTAGCCGTAGTGTGGGGTGTGAAATATTTCCGGACCTACCTGTACAGAAGACGATTCACGGTGGTAACCGATCACCGCCCATTAAAATGGCTTCTATCTCTAAAGGACCCTCCTCTCGCCTGACTAGATGGTCGCTACTCCTCAGCGAGTACGATTTCGACATTCAGCATCGGCCGGGGAAAACTCACCAAACCGCCGACGCCCTCTCAAGATCCTTCGCGCGGGCCATTCAGCCAGCCTACGAACCCACCTGGGATCGCGATTTAATCCGCGAGGAACAGAAAAGAGATGAGTTCTGTCAGAAGATCCTTAAGGAACTTCGCGAAGAGGACAATAGGCGCGCGCGCGAATGCAAGCAAGACGAAGATGGACTCCTCTATCGAAAAAACGATCATCGCCACGACCAACTGGTGGCGCCGCGTAATATGAGAAACCGTATTTTGCGAGCTTTTCATGACCCGCCTTGGGCTGGTCATACGGGTGTAAAAAGAACGCTAGCATCCATTCGATCTAAATTCTGGTGGAGCACCATTAGGAAAGACGTGGAAGAATTCTGCGAGAATTGCGTGTCGTGCCAGGATAAGAAAAACCCGCAGGGACCGCAGAGAACACCCCTTCAACCCTTACCAGAAGGGACAACACCCCTCCAACGCGTCTCCATGGACATAGTCGGCCCCTTACCTTCCACCTACAAAGGGAACCGATATGTTCTCACCTTCAATCAAGCAATCATTAGGGGGGATTTCTTCGATTGTGCATCAGAGAGGACTTGCTGCCGAAATCCGCGCTCGTGACCGACATTACCGCCGACCCGCCGCCCTCCGCTTCCGCGCTTTCGACCACCCGCACCGCTCGCACCACCCTCGTAGCTCGCACCTCCGGCNATAGTCTTACTCTAAAACGTTCCTGCAAGGAAAAGTAAAATATTATTATTTCCAGAAGTCCTCGCTTAGGCGAAGGGGAGAGAATAGAGGGTAAGTTGGAGGAAGGTTGAGAGGGCAAAGAATGTTCTTATCTCAAGCATTAGGTCAAACATTGAAAGCATTAGCCTTTCCCATGGGCTGGATATTTCGATAGAGTGCACACTCGTACTACGCGCTAGGTTTTAACATTGGCTCATTTAGACTTTGAGAAGCTATGGCACGACGGTCAGTTGTTTAAAGTTTGTCCCGAGCAAGGCTATAATCCTCCGATACAGGAAAAAACAACTGTTACTCACAAACGTTCGAAAGACTTGAAGATAATATGTAATATTCAGAGAACTAAATAGCCTAATTAAAGTCAAAGTAAATCCTCCGCCTATTCTACAATTTTCTAATTAAAAAATCTTACAAACCATCATGCTTTCCTGTAAGGAGAGGCGAACAACCATATTTAATTACTGAATCATAGCATTACCGATGCTTAGGTAGAGGAACGTGAAGGAAACGCGTATGAAAGGTTTTATTTTATGGGTTCCTATTGTCTTGATCATAACAAATTCCGTTATATGGAATGAATGGTTTTGGGAAAAGGAGTGAATCATGGAAGTATCCCTCTGAGATGACATTTTATTATTTGTATAAACTTTTAAAAATACATAAGCTTTCTTTTTTCGGAGCAAACATTGTCATCTTGGGAGGCATTTGATACATTTAAACTGAAATCAACTACCCCTTCACTCANCTGCATCTTATACACTGTTATATTTGGTACTGCAAAGTATTTCTTTTCTGTAGCATTCTGGTCTGATGAGTTATACTCTCCTACTTAGTTTATCACTATTCAATTTTAATTTTCTTTAATAAAACTGATTCAGATCACTGAATAAATTTATTTAGGTATTAAGCATTTTATTAAGATGTTTTCAGTCTTAAAAGTTGTGTTCCTCTTCATTCCATAATGATTTTAAAAGTAGGTTTCCTTTGTTTTATGATATCTGATTTTAGAATTTGTTTCCACAGATTTTAGAAATTATAACCATATTTGTTATAAATCCTTTTACCTAAATAAGCATGTAATACCTGATGATAATGAAGCGATAAGCCTTAAGTAGTCTCTAATGAATAGAATACACAATACTACAATAGAGTTTGGTGCAATAGTCAGTGGCTTCTCTTGCCACCGTAAAATATTGTAAGGAGGAATGTAGAAGACCTTTAAATGTTTTTGGTAGTTCTTTGTGATCCAAGTCCAGGTCTTGTGGTCGAAGTGATCTATCTCTACATTTGTTCTCATTAATTACTTTAAATGTTTTGATAATCAATGTATACGTAGCCCTTAATTTTTCAATAGCTTACTGGCGAAAAGATTTCTTGCTAACAAATAAACGGCCTACTCTTTGGATAGTTAATGTGAAAGAAATAAAGAAATGTGTTACTGTAGTTAGAGTAGTATTGGTTATTATGAGCAGGACATGCGGTTTCTGATAGGGCGTACATTAATCAGATTCTTCCACAAATATTTGGATCATGAATCATCTTTTTCCTTTATAGATAAAGTCCCATGTACAAAAAGCAACGACCTACCGAGAAATATTAATTTCTGATAATTATTTCATTATTATTAACTATTTAAACTTCTATGCATACAGTAATTTTTCAATTTCGGATAATACCGCTTTGAGGTATAACATTTCTGTGATAAGAATCTTAAAAATGAACGATTTACTAGAAAAACGGGAATGTGAAAACGGATTTATATTTAGGTATATCAAGGCGCCGTTTTTACATTAGACTGCTCGAGTGTCTTTTTATGCGTCATATATAATTGAAGTGAGTTAGCAATGCTCACAGGCCAATATTTTCATTCTAAGAAAAGGGAGTATAACATAATTAGAGGAAAATATATCTACAAAATTAATTTCTGCAGAGGATGGGATTGATACCAGATACGCCGAAGGTGGAAACAGGGGCCCCAAATGGTGGAAGTACCGCCCGAAAGTTCTTTTGGGGTCAAAGAGTGGCAGCGTAAATAACTGGTATGGAACACCATTAGCTTCAAAGTTCTATAAAAACCCCATTAAAACCCCCAGAGAAAATTTAATGAAGTAGTTTTCGAGAAAATTTTACGAGAAACGCTCAAGAGCCGCAAACGAATATCTCTTCAAGAGACTGTTTCTAACGTCAGATCCAAAGATTTCCGTGGAGGCAGCATTTAACTTAAATGGATCACGACGAGATATTTATGGATCCTCACATCATAGACGACGCAGTGGCAGAAAAAATTGCCAAAAAATTGGGATTTCGGGACAAACAATCGAAACAGCAGGAAGATTGTTCACATCGCAGAGATAGCCGCTCGAACGATCGCGGCCCGCGGCGTAAATGGAGTTACCCCCGAAAGAAAAATTGTTTTTCTTGAGTTAATTATAAATTTATGACATTTAAATTTGCAAATAAAATAATTTCACTAATCTCTGAGAAACTTTTCCGCTGGAAGTTCTTTCCAAAGCAAATAAGACGGAAGATAACCAGCATGTCTTTTCTTCAATGCATTTTACCAAAAATGCTCGACTTTTCCTACGATTTCTGTTAAATACTTGCCTCAAAAACGTTTGTCTGCAAGAAAAGTAATGCTATCGAAAAGAAAATAATTTGAGGCAGAGTTGGATGTTAAAAATTCTGTGTTCCTTAAATTAGAGAATTTAAGGCACGCTTTCAAACAGAGCAGGAAAAAATCCAGAATTTCTTTGAAATGTAACATTTTCGTTTTTGTGCAATTATGGTAGTAAAGGTCCAAAAGTTAAACACACAGTAAAATCCGGCAGCAATTCCATTCAAGGCTGAAAAAAATTCAAACAATTTTGACTTACTTTATACTTTTACGCAAATGTCGCAACAGCGCCCGAATGTCTCCCTTTTAAAATGCACGGGCCAATGCATTTTAAATGGTGTCTTCATGACGGTGAATCTAGTATAGTTCAACTTCTATTGCTCATTTCAGGAAATAAATACTTGAAAATTGAAAGGGTCAACCTTTTTCTCAAACCACGAAAGGTTATCGCGTTAATGAAGCTCCGAACAACTCCTAATTCTATCAGTTTCAGCCTAACGATTAAAAATCTCCAAACAAGAATAGATATGATTATGCGGCGCCCTCTACTAGAAACTAAGTAAAATTTCACCAATTAAAATTCAATGGAACATATATTTAAGCATATGAATTAAAGAATCTAGTATAGTACATTCATTGGATTTAACCCAAGCTACAAAAATTTTTTGCATTCATAATTCGCAGAATTTGGCTGTGAAGGTCCGCTCTTGCTGCTCCTGAATCCAGCCTCAAGAATTATAAGATGGTTACTTGGCCATCCTCTATCTTGGAAGCGCGACATTCAATAGCAGTGGCCGTCCTGCTCTAGGTCATGCCTTAACTCTCACTGCCTCCAGGATAGACGACCGCTTGGATTCCGAATTCAGCCTCTTGATTCCCCATTAAAGAAGTTTATGTATGTATAACACTTATTTACTTGTAAATAGATGCTACTACAATCGTACTGGAAGTTTGCAGTTCCTGGTGAATTATTAATATGTAAGCTCCTAAAAATTAACGTTCAATTGACATTGATTTTTAATGAAGTTTTTAAATTGATCAGATACACCAAATTTGAAAGATTCGATATTAATGGCAATTTGTGTTCCACGTTATATTATACAGTAATGAAGAGGTTTTCATTTAAAAAATTCCCTCTTCGGTGCCCTCTTTCAAAACTCGCAATTTCGAAATTATTGCGAAAAACACATACGGCAGTAATAGACTTAGCAATATCGTATACTATGAATGCAACTGTTGAAATTATTTTCATGCATTTAGTAATATATTTTGGTTTTTTTCATATTTGAAAAATGGATTGAATTAAATTTTGCGCAGCTAAGCTCACTTGATAGATAGAAGCAAAAAACTAAGCCTTTTTCTTTTTTTGGCCAATACTACTTTCACTAATTCTGTTACAGCATTCTTTAAAGTTTTCCATTCGTCATCTGAGCCTTCTTTTGCTACAATGACTGCTAGGACATAAAGCTTCTAGAAATGAGCGTTACTTACGAAGGAGATTGACTTTTAATAAATTCGTTAAATCTATCACACCCATCACATTCAAACGATTCAAAATTAGGGTTCCAATTCAAACTATGCAGAAATGGTGTAAAATATTCTTAATTGTTGACTTAAATATTACTGAATGTAAATGCCATGATAAAGATCGATAAGAGCAAATTTTCACAAAATTATATATTTTCACATTCAAACCATTTCATTTCTCAATAGGAAGACTGAATAACAGTTTTGTTTTAGACGATAAGAATTTTTTCCTGGGTATTTGCTGTTACTTGATTATGAAGAGCTCAAACCAGCACTTGAAATCCAGCGGTCCCAGCTGTAAAAGTATGTACACGGAAAATGCCGCATAATACAATATATGAGTAACGATAACCTTCAAATAACAGTATTTCTATTAGTCACAACATACACGTAATTTATATAATTGTATAATTTGGAGGTGCCAATTCATGAGTTTAGGTAACAAATATTTAGATGAGACAACTTAAAATAGATGGCGTTTAAAACTGTCTTCCTGAGTTTTTTCAATATCCACCAACTCTAAAATCTGCTCTCATCCGCTGGATAAATTCAGTCCCGATAAACGAAATATGTTGAGATCAAACAAAGAAGTTTCCCAATTAATTTTTTACAGATTTTCAAACAATTAACACGATGAAACAGAAATTGTTTGTTTGTTGCTTTGTTATTTGCCAATCAATGTCGACTCGTAGAGTGTATCTGCTCCCACTGTAGCTGGAGATAATTAGAATACAATTTACCTCCCATTACAATGGTGTTTATGCACAGCGGGGTATCCATATGGACCCAAATCTTTATGCCCTTTCTCCTACCCATTTTGAGTCAACTGCTCTGAGACATTTTAAGTTCTGCACAGTCATTGGGTGGTTTTCCAACTAATCTACAAAATTTAGGACAAATACATCACCTTATAGTGCTTTTATTCAGTTCTTTACCATTTGCTTCCAAGGAATAAATGAATCTTGCTGTCTTGAGCATGTATTATTGGGAGAGAGAATCTATCCTTCACTAAATCTGCTGAATTCTGTTGTCAAATTGGAGTATTTCGGTAAGTGTTATTCTTGGTTATTATATGCTATTAACATTTTCGTCACAGATTTATATTCGGCCAAAAAATGTAATTTTAAGTTGCAGGAAATATAGTGTGATATGTAATCTCAGGCAATAATAAATTTATTAGATGTTATTGATAGTGGAGAATCTGAAATTGAAATCTAAAAAGATGAGAACAATCTGGAGGATTTACCAAACACAACGCAGCGTATTATAGTGGGAGCTGATCGAAAAAGCAAAATAGAAGAAGAAACGATTGAAGCTCAACTTTCAGCCGAAGATGAATTTACACAGGAGGAAGAAGATATAGCTGCAGAGGGATGAGTATAACCAGCAAGTAATTATCGATTAATGTCTAAACATGATATTGCTTACCATCATCAAAACTTCGTTCCACCCACAATAATTTATGAGGCATGGGAAACTTCTTATGACAGAGATATTTTAAACCCCTTTGATTATATTTTACGCTACGTGAAGGAGGAAGACATTGATAAGCTTGACCTGTATACGAATATCTATGAATTACAAAAAGCTGGCAACAGTTTTAAGCCGACAAATTCTTTCGAAATTAAAACTCTCATTGGTTTGCGCATAGTAAAAGGCTGTCTGAAATATCCACGAGTACAAACTTTTGGGATTCAATTATGGGCTTGAATCTGTTTTGTGAGAGTATGACAAGTGACAGATTTTTCCAGATACGATCTCACTTACATATAGTTAACAACTTGGAAATGCCAAGTAACTGCGCTGATAACACGTTCAATGTTCGGCCACTCTTTAACTCGATCAGACAAAGGTGTTTGCAGTTGCCACTGGAAGAATGTTTATGCATTGATGAAAAAATGGTGCCTTTTAAAGGAAAACTAGCAGCAAAACAGTATGTGAGAGGAAAACACACTCCTTGGGGTATAAAGATATTTTTGCTTTGTGGAAAAGGAGGCACTGCATATGACTTTATGATGTACCATGGCAAGTCAACTATTGCTGTTTGTATTATTGCCGGAAAATGTTTCAAAACATTTGGATTTACAGCAGCCGTTGTCTTAAAGTTGAGTGAAAGAATGAGTAAAGTAGGATATAAGTTATTTTTTGACAATTTTTTTCGTCGTATCCATTATTTCGAATTTTAAAGCAGAGAGAAATATATGCAGGAGAGACGGTAAGGGTGAATCGATTTTATTCACCACCACTGATAAGTGACAATGAGATCATGAAGAATGAAAGAGGATTATCAAGCAGTGTAACAAGCAAGGCTGGCGACGTTATTTTGACCAAATGCCTGGATAATCGGACAGTAGTCATAGGATACTATTTTGTTAGCATTGGAGAGGAGGACATTGTGGATCAATGGGGTGACAAAAAAAAGAATACCTAAATATTAGACGCCCAGAAGTACTACGACTCTACAATAAATCCATGGGTGGTGTAGATCTCATAGATCAAACGATCAGCATGTACAGAATATTTATAAAATTAAGATAATGGACCCTCCGAATGATAATGCATGCAGTTCACATGGCGTTGGTGAACAGTTGGTTTGAGTACCGAAATTACCGCAACCATGAAAAATTTCCGGCCAAAAAAGTTATGGATCTACTAGAATTTAAAATGAATATTGCAGAGAGTCTGGTGATGTGTAAGGCAAGGATTGGAGTAAAACGAGAGAGACCTAGAAATGAGGAGACTGAAAATAACAGTATTTCTATTAGTCACAAAAAACACGTACTTTCTTGATAATTGTATCATTTCGAGTTACAAATTCACGATTTTATGTAACAAATATTTAGATGAGACATCTTTAAGTAGATAAGAGGACGTCGTATAAAATTGTCTTCCTGAGTTTACTCGATATCCCCCGACTCTAAAATCAGCTCTCATACTCGGGAGAAATTCACTCCCGGTAAACGAAAAATGTTGAGAACAAACAAAGAAGTTCCCGATGAAACGATGAAACAGAAATCGATGGACCTTGAAGATATTGGCAATATCATATGCTACCTTTTCTTTAAAATTGACTGGGAATGTGTGTTAAAATTCAATTTCTAAGACACTTATACGGAAGAATTTCACTCATCAGTGATGTTTCACTCTTCTGAAAATTATTAAAAATTACCATTCCTTGCATTCTTCAGCAGTTTCTAGAGACAGAAAACCACTAAGTAGCCAATAAAGCAACCCCAGATCGTCTCTCTCTCTCTGTTTACGGTCACCCATCGCCTGAAATTAAAAATGACGATTACAAAGAGGAAAATTTAGAATGAGAATTGTAAGAAATCTTTGAAGGTAAAGGAAAATTAATTCGTTTTCAAGACTTTTAGTGCAATGAACAGCCGTGTTTGTATCCAGATTTGATGGGGTACTTTCGGGCTGTATTTGAAGATTACGCTGGATGTGCAAGTGGAACGAAAAGGGTATCTCGAAATACGATTAGAAGACAGGTACCAGTTTTAGTAAGGTATGGAGATTGTCGTAGAAATAATCAAAGAATCAAATAAAATAGAAAGGCTTAATGAAGTTAAGAAGTATGTGAATTGATGGTGTAACGAAAATTGCAGTAGTTACGATGTTGTACGTAAGAAATATGACGAACATATGTGAAGAAATGATTGCTGTTATTAATTAAACTAAAAGATACTTGTAAATTCAAGGAGGGTTCCCGGATCGACAAGCACTTTCGCCTCGGTATAATCGGTCCTGTATTCATTTCCCTGTGGGAGCCTATGTGTGCGAAATGAGCTTATCTGATGAAGAATTTAAAATATATTTTAACATACAGTATTTTATTGTAATCATGCGATATTCATTTTTGCTTAATCTGATATCCAATTAACATTTTACAGAATGTAAGTAGGAGAATAAGAAGAATTTGAAATGGTAAATGTACAACAGAACTCTAAATGGAGTTGTATAAAGTGATAGCAATCTTTTCTATGTTGTACGGATCATTACTTTTTGCAGCTATACTAGAAGAATTAAAACAGGTAAGGTCTCCGGAAATGTAATTACTCCGTGCAAAGAAAGTTTGTAGAAGAATAGGCAAAATAAGAAATGCATCTCTTTGAAAGTAGCTAGGTGTTCAGGGAATATCAGAGAAACTACTAGATAGAAAATATAAAAAAAGAAAAGGATAGAAAGAGCATGTACTGCGGATCCCTTTTCAAAGATTCCCTGACCAGCCGTTGGAATATAAGCTATTAGCCATGAGAAGCCAAGCGTTACAAGAAATTCATCGCTAAATCAGATAGTTAGTTCTGGTCGTTCCTTTACACAGGATGGATTAGGTCTTTGTTATTGATAAACCCCCTACCATACGCCACTGGAGGCTTGCTGGGTATAAATATAAATCTAAAAGTGTTGGAAAATCGAGGTTGAAAATGTGAAGTGAAGCCGGAACAGGTTTAAGACTAATAGAAGCAAGGAAGATGAAGTAGATTCATTTCGCAATATATTGCTTCAACAATATGCACATGTAGACATAATTTATAAAACTCGTAATACAAGCCATCATTGGAGAAAAAAATGTAATACCAAAAAAGAGAAAAAAGCCGCAAAAGATGAAACCACCTGTATGTGTGCTAAAAATGTATGATATTCTAAACAGAATGTCATCACTAAGTAATAAACTCTTACAGTCTAAGAAATATCTTTTATCGAAAAAAAATCCGAAAATCAATTAATTCTAGATGAAAAGTTTTGGTACGACAAAAATTTAGTTTAGAAAATTGTTATAATAGCAACACCAAGTGTCTCCGTGACGTCGATCGAAAAGTTTAAACTTTTAACCGACAGTATCATCGATTCTGCGATAAGAGAAGGACGAGACGCATGACCTAGAGTAGGACAGCCACTGCTTTTGAATGCAGCCATCGCGCATCGAAGCTAGAGGACGGCCAAACTTAGAATTCTTGAGTTTCCACGTTCCGTTTTCTCTTTTCCTGTTACTCATTCATTTCTGCTATTCTTGTCCAACATGTGTAGCATTTTAATTTTTTTATTATCTGTAACTGCAAATCAAATCTAAAGCATTTACATTTGCATTTAAAGCAGTCAAGTCAAGAATTTCAGAAAAAAAACAGATTACTTTCACTTTTCCGCCAAACGCTGTGAGCAGTTCAAGAAAGTCGATTACAAAATATTCAAACTTAACCTTCTTCAATTTAAATATCTGTTTTAGCAGGAAATTTTTTTCCTCTTTAGTAGTTCTTTTCGTTTCCTTATTCTAATAAATGCGAATTGGCATACAGTATCTTGCTTAAGAACACGAAGGTTTCGACGAGGTTATTTCACCTAGATTTATAAGAATACCAAAATATTTTGTAGACTCAGGATAAAATGTTTCCTTCAAAACAAAGCCAACAATTCCAGTCAATTTCTGAAACGCTATTAACATACTTACTTGCATTCTAAAACTAATAATGTATTTGGAGAATCGCAATTAACCAAAAAAGAGAAGGAAAGAATCCGATTCTTGCGAATTTGAAACCTACAAAAAGAACGATCCACAGATCGTCGTCAGCTGACGTAACTCCACTTTCTCTCTCCCTTGAAAACAGCCGATTTATATTTTTTTGTGAATTTTAAATTTTTTGGAAACAGTAATTAGGTTCCAATGTAGAATAATATAAGAGCTTAGGTAAAATAGAGTCTCCCTCGGGCATATCGTCGCCAATAAAGGCTCTAATAAGGACGCGAGTGGATCACCTGCTTCCGAGACAGATGGACTCCCATTTAGTCAAAGACTGATGAAGCAGTGATACAAGTATTAACGGTTAGGAGAAGGCATCGTTATTAATCGTTAAGTAAATTATTTTCATGGAAATTTTTGAGCAACGTTCACTTTTGAGAATTTAAATGCAGTAATCATATGAACGAGATCTCACCTTAACCCATTAATGCCGGCCGTCCTCATTTAAGGACGTTTTCCATTACTGTTATTTTGACAAAATAGGTTTTAAATTTATTCCACTGTAATTTTATTGCGAACCAATTGAGTTTTACAGACTTTGTAAGCACGTACTTTGACTCATAAAACCTTATAGTTTACGACTGATTTCTGCTGAATGTAGACGTATAGAATTTCTCCAAACAGTGATATGAATGGTGTTTGTCCGTAAAATTTGTGGAAATATTGTTACATTATATTCCTTTAGACAATTGGAAATATACCATTTTACCATACATTTACATTTGAACCCTGCAAACTGCTAGAGCGCATGGCAGGGGGTGTAAAACACCGTTAAAAAGGAAGATCATTATATAATTATATTTTTAGTGTGATTGTTTCTATCACAAGGTAGATTAAGCCGTCCTCATATGAGGTCATTAGGCATATGTGTAGGCTATTTTTATTTATCCGTATTTTTGGTACAAAATTTGGTTATTGCACTATAGGGCGGAATGTTTCAATAGAAAAAACGTTTATGTATTGGATGAGAACATTCATGCTATGATGGATGAAAATCTAATGATATTGAACATTCTGGGGGGTTTCAAATAAATACAATTCCACCAAATTTAGATAAACTGACTGACTGTGAGGAAGTAGATGAGGAAATATTATCCCAATAAATGCCCACAATATTTTCCTAAAACTGTCGGACTGCTAAATCTGGAAAGCGTTACGGAAGAAGAGGAAAATAAAAATTATTTACTCAAGAACGTAAACACAGGTGATTTGTTAGGTGACTACTATGACTTTGTGAAAGCCGACAGATAGAAGAAACATCCCAATTATTCTGATTTCAACCCAATTGCTAATATCTCTATCGAGAAATTTAATACCGTTAACAATGAATTGAAATATTTAACGCCCAGGTTACTTGAAAAGCTGCTTAGACATGAGATTATGCAATATATTTGTGATCAAAGTTTTTTTGGACGCACATCAAAGAAACTACCATACGATCAACCTTAGTGTAAATGAGATGGAAGCTTTTTTCGCTGTTTTACTGTTTACATAATACCATAGTTTACCACAAGAACATATTGGTGCCTCGAAGAATTTTGCAATTGTCTAATAGAAGAGGAACAAAGAGGGAATTCCGAAGACCGGATGTTCAAAATTAGGCCACTGATGAACATGCTCATAAAATCATTTTGCCAATGGGGTTTCATTCACAAAGAGTTTGCGATAGATGAATCCGTGGTAAAGTACTTTGGATACAACAAAGCAATTTATAAAAGGAAAGACAGTAAGGTTTGGTTATAAAACTTAGCAGTTCTTCCGGGTATTGCTACGTCTTTGATGTGTACTGTGGAAAAAATCACAGCAAACCAAAAGATTCCGAGTCTGCTGGTGCATGAGTCGAGATGAATTTATTGAACAATGTACCAAATCCCTCGAATCAAACAGGTTTCTTTGATAACTACCGGTGGGTACTTCCGTAGAAGAAAGAGCGACTTCCTATTTTTTTGTCGATCCGTGGGACCTAATTGATAAAACGTCATATTTCGTCGGTGATGGTCTCCCGCAATCGGATCTTCCAAGGGTACTTTCGTAGGACGAGTGGTTTTGTAACAACCCTCGTTTGTTTTCAAATTTCTAGCGAAGTGTGGGATGATTAAGTGCTGAGCCCTAAAGTGCGCATGCTTGCATGTGTGACTGTATAGATTCTATTAAAAAACTTGTATCTGAAAACACTTTTCTCACTCTGAATATGGATCTCTGTATGAAACATCCATTTTGCGCATTGATTGCGGGTCTGGGGGCTATTCTGTAACTGCAAACCGACCGGCACGGGTGGCTTTTCAACCGGTGTGACGTCACTCCGACTCGCCGAGAGACACCGTGTGATTCTGTATGCTTCCGACCGGCGCCGCGGCAGTTTCCAGTCGGGTAATTCCCGCCAATTCTATCGACAGGTAGACACTGTCGGGGACGTAGAGCCGTAGTCTGCTGGTGCTGGAGAAACTGTGGTAATGATTTGCTTAGTTCGATTTATTGTCGGATATTTGCGAAGATATTGCTCATAATTGTGAAATAGCCTTTCCGTAATTAAGTGAACGCAGTAAAAGTAATAATAAGATGTGTTACGAAAGATAATGACTTGATTGGGAAATTAGGAAACTATGAAGTAATTACCTTCAATTTTGTTCTCAATTCATCCGAGTATCTTAGCAATTACATTCCGTTACGTGTAATTTAACGGAAAGACGTCCTCAATAAAGTAATAATTTCCCTTGTTGAATTTTAATAAGGCTCAATATTACGTGATCGTATTTTCACCTACGGAAAGATATGATGATAAATATTTATATAGATTTTGGTGAATGGATTTAGGAACTTATGAAAATGGAACCGCGCTCATGGATAATAAGGGCATTTTCATTTGAAAATTATAAATATTTAGTAAATAAATGTAAATTACTTTCAATGAAACGCTGTTGGGGATATTAGACAGCAATTTTTATCCGTTTCCCTTTTACAATGCGTCGCCGTGCATGACTTGTACTTAAAAATGACAATTACAGTACTGCATTCTCTGTGGTTTTGTGTCAGCTATATCGTGAGATACTGATAATCAACTCTGGATGACCCTATCCAGGTTCTTGATATTTTAGCTTAATTTAACTTTTTCACTATGTAATGACGCATTAGTCCTCACAATATGCTGTCCGTTTGGGAAACGCAGGAAGTTAGTGCTATATACTG
>KZ309693.1:0-16989 GCA_000376725.2 Ladona fulva
TGAAAAGTTTGCTCTGCATTCAATTTCCTGCATTTTTATTATTCTGTATTTCTTCACCATTCTATAGTAACGTTTCTTGGATGTAGTCACTTACGGTATCTACTATTTAGTTATGCATATACGTATACAGAATTAATCTGTAATAATCACGGTAATTACTATATAGTTACGCGTATATGTACAAAGAAGTAATCTATAATGAACTTGTGTATGTCTTTGCAGCTGCAAAGTCTCTTACTTTCTTTTGGGTCTTTCATTCGAGGCGGAAAGGTGCAGGATGGCAGGTACGAAATTCTCATGGGACTGGTTTAGGTGGATTTCTTGCCCTTTGACGTTGAAGTTGATTCGTCACAGGGTACAAATCCCCTTATTTGGCTCCTTAAAATCATGCCGAGCTTACAGGACACCGATCTCAACCTCCGGAAGGGTGTTGCACTCCTATTGGCATTACATTTCAATGTCACTGGAGAATAAAATCCCGCTGGCTGCTAAGAGAAACATCTGGATGAATCGAAGGTATCTTGGGGATGCCAATCGAGGCAAGGGATTATGGTCATCATTTTACAAGCTATATGAGACTAGATTTCTTGTTTCCGTTGCACCTATCAGTGTCCATCAGAAGTATTGCTTCTTTTGGATAGGCAGATACGCCAAGCATATATCTCGGAAATTTCCTTCTCTTTGAGGTTGTTAAGCTCATGCTGGCCAAGGAATACCGCTGGCACTGGAGCTGAATGTCCTCTTGGTGGTGGAGCACATTCATCATTGCATTTACTCATTGGGCCTGATAACGCCCAGGGAGGATTCTGCTAAACGACGTCAATGTAACTTCGTTCTTTGGCTTGATCCTCTTTGTGTGTGTGCTCCTCTTCGAACAGTACTTTCCTCATACTCATTTCCTCTTTTGGTAATTCTTCTCCTTTAACAAAGAAGCTACGCTTGTCACTGGAGATGAATACCCTGTAAGTGGGTGAGTGAAATCTCCGCCACGATTGATACCAAGTGATTCTCTCCCCATGTGGATAAGTCTCTCGATGCCATTATGTTTATTTGGCATGAGTGATTCATCCACTCGGGGGGCGGTTTCTTCTCTGGGTGTTTATGACTTTTTATTTTTGATGTGTCTAATGTGTGTCACCGTTGCCGATAAGTTATCTTTCCATGTTCACGGAGTGTTGGATCCATTGCCTTGCATTAGATGGCACTGGGTTGACTCTCCGTGACTATAGAGTAGCATGTCTTCGCTAGGGATTATTTGAATTAAATTAGTTGTGAATTATTCAATTCTGAAAAAAGGGAGGAGTAAGGACAGTCTTATTTCTACAAACCTTAGCATTCATTATTTTTAGGTATAGTCTCGATGAGTACTTTACGTTCGCTTAACATTCGTTTAGGTGATCTATACAACATATTTGCATTTAATTTGTCAATTGGTGGCTGTTGTAATCGGTACGATCTGTTTTTGATTTGCCTGCAGTAATATTAAATTGCTTTGTGGATGTATTTTCACTTGTGGTATCTCCGTAGCATACTAAATGGTTACGCATTTCACCGGAGTAATCAGTGAGAGTCATCGTAGTGTCAAGGCCTCGTAAGGAATTCTTTTGGAGCAGACTGAACGGAATAGACTTAACAGAGCAGATAGTACCGATCACGGTGTCGACATCTTCTTGTCGGTGTTTCATGGGTTCCTAAAATCCTAGGAGGATTCAACTGGGAGAAAGTTTTCTATTATCATGTTCTATTCATGACTAGATAGCTTTCTTCCTGTTGGATCCTCCATTCGCAGCGGAAGAGAACGGGTTCCGCAAGAACGAAAATAATCTCATGGGACTGGATTAGGTGGATTTTTTACCCTTTGACGTTTACATTGATTCGTCACAGGGTTAAAATCCCCGTATTTGGTTCCCTCAAAACGAACCGACTTGCAAGAACTGCTAACTCAACTTCCGGAAGGGTGTTACTCTCCTCTTGGCATTAAATTTCAATGTCACTGGAGAATACCATTTCGCTGGATGTTGAGACATACATCTGGATGGTTGGAGGAAATGTAGCGGTTACTTCTTATAGTCATCATGCATGAGAGTGTATTTTTCCTTTTGGCACAGGTTCGGCTCCCTAAAAACGTACCTACCTTATCGGACACCGATCTCGACTTCCGGATGGTGTTGCTCCTCTCTTGGCATAACATATCATTGTCACTGGAGAATAACATCCCGCTGGGAGCTGAGAAGGACATATGAACATAAACTCTCAGTGCCCATCAGAAGTATGGCTTCTTTTAGATCAGATTCGCCAAGCATATATATCGGGAATTTCCATCTCGAAGGCCCTCGAAGCGAAAATCTCTTGTTGCGGAAGAATACCGAAGGCATTGGAGCTGAATGCCCTTGGTGGTGGAGCACATTCATCATTGCATTTTCTCATTGGGCCTGATAACGCCCAGGGAGGATTCTGCTAAACGACGTCAATGTAACTTCGTTCTTTGGCTTGATCCTCTTTGTGTGTGTGCTCCTCTTCGAACAGTACTTTCCTCATACTCATTTCCTCTTTTGGTAATTCTTCTCCTTTAACAAAGAAGCTACGCTTGTCACTGGAGATGAATACCCTGTAAGTGGGTGAGTGAAATCTCCGCCACGATTGATACCAAGTGATTCTCTCCCCATGTGGATAAGTCTCTCGATGCCATTATGTTTATTTGGCATGAGTGATTCATCCACTCGGGGGGCGGTTTCTTCTCTGGGTGTTTATGACTTTTTATTTTTGATGTGTCTAATGTGTGTCACCGTTGCCGATAAGTTATCTTTCCATGTTCACGGAGTGTTGGATCCATTGCCTTGCATTAGATGGCACTGGGTTGACTCTCCGTGACTATAGAGTAGCATGTCTTCGCTAGGGATTATTTGAATTAAATTAGTTGTGAATTATTCAATTCTGAAAAAAGGGAGGAGTAAGGACAGTCTTATTTCTACAAACCTTAGCATTCATTATTTTTAGGTATAGTCTCGATGAGTACTTTACGTTCGCTTAACATTCGGTTACGTGATCTATACAACATATTTGCATTTAATTTGTCAACTGGTGGCTGTTGTAATCGGTACGATCTGTTTTTCATTTGCTTGCAGTAATATTAAATTGTTTTGTGGATGTATTTTCACTTGTGGTATCTCCGTAGCATACTAAATGGTTACGCATTTCACCGGAGTAATCAGTGAGAGTCATCGTAGTGTCAAGGCCTCGTAAGGAATTCTTTTGGAGCAGACTGAACGGAATAGACTTAACAGAGCAGATAGTACCGATCACGGTGTCGACATCTTCTTGTCGGTGTTTCATGGGTTCCTAAAATCCTAGGAGGATTCAACCGGGAGAAAGTTTTCTATTATCATGTTCCATTCATGACTAGGTAACTTTCTTCCTGTTGGATCCTCCATTCGCATCGGAAAAGAACGGTTTCCGCAAGAACGAAAACAATCTCATGGGACTGGATTTGGTGGATTTTTTACCCTTTGTTTAAATTGATTCGTCACAGGGTAAAAATCCCCGTATTTGGTTCCCTCAAAACGAACCGACTTGCAAGAACTGCTAACTCAACTTCCGGAAGGGTGTTGCTCTCCTCTTGGCATTAAATTCCTATGTCACTGGAGAATAACATCCCGCTGGATGCTGAGACATACATCTGGATGGTTGGAGGAAAATCTGGGAGCTACTCATTATAGTCATCATGCATGGGAGTATATTTTTTCTTTTGGCAAAGATTTGTCTCCCTAAAAACGTACCGACCTTAGAGGACACCGATCTCAACTTCCGGAAGGGTGTTGCTCTTCTCTTGGCATAACATTTCAGTGTCACTGGAGAATAACATCCCACTGGGTGCTGGGAAAAACATCTGAATAAATCGAAGGTATCTGAGGGTTGCCAATTGAGGCAAGGGATTATGGTCATCATTTTAAAAGCTACATGAGACTAGATTTCCTGTTTCCGTTGGACCTATCAGTGCCCATCAGAAGAATTGCTTCGTTTGGATCAGGTTCGCCAAGCATATATCTCGGAAATTTCCATCTCGAGGACCCTCGTGGAGAAAATCTTCTGTTTCCGAAAGGATACCGGAGGCACTGGAGCTGAATGCCTTTGGTGGTGGAGCATATTCATCATTGCATTTTATCATTTGGCCTGCTAACGCCCAGGGAGGATTTTGTTGAACGACGTCCTTGTATTTTCGTTCTTTGGCTTGATCCTCTTTGTGTGTGTGCTTGTCTTCGAACGATACTTCCCATTTCCTCACTGGAGATGAATACCCTGTGAGTGGGTGAGTGAAATCTCCGCGATAGTTTATACCAAGTGATTCTCTCCCCATGTGGATAAGTCTCTCGGTGCCATTATATTTATTTGGAGATGAATACCCTGTGAGTGGGTGAAATCTCCGCGATAGTTTATACTAAGTGATTCTCTCCCCATGTGGATAAGTCTCTCGGTGCCATTATATTTATTTGGCATGAGTGATTCATCCACTCGGGGAGTGGTTTCTTCTCTGGGTATTTATGAATTCATTTAATGTCCACTGTGTGTCACCGTTCCCGTTAAGTTAGCTTTCCATGCTCACGGAGTGTTGGATCCATTGCCTTGCATTGGTTGGCACTGGGTTGACTCTCCGTGACTATGGAGTAGCATGTCGTCGCTTCCGCATCTATAATGGAATCTGTTTATACTATGGTCCTGCTGCTGGTCGGAAGTTCGGATGCTTGCGATATATTGGAGTTATCTACTGGATTGGAGAACGTCCTAAAAAGGGACGTCCACCAATCCTCCTTTTAAGGGGGGTTTTCCCAACTCCCAATTCCCAACTCCTGGTACTATTTACCTGGAAGGAGATTTTCTATTTTCATGTTTTATTCATGACTAGATAACTTTATTCCTTTTGGGTCTTTCATTCGCATTGGAGAGGAACGGGATCTCCAGGTACGAAAATCTCATGGGACTGGGTTACGTGGATTCCTTGCCCTTCGACGTTTAAATTGATTCGTAAAGGTTAAGAGTCCCCGTATTTCAATCCCTAAAAACGTACTGAGCTACGAGGGCACCGATCTCAACTTCCAGAAGGGTGTTGCTCTTCTCTTGGCATTAAATTTCAATGTCACTGGAGAATAACATCCCGCTGGGTGCTGAGAAAAACATCTGGATTAATCTAAAGTATCTGGGGGTTACCATTTGAGGCAAAGGATTTATGTCATGTCGGGTATATATTTCACTAGATTTATTGTCTCCATTCCATTTCAGTATTTAATGAAATGTCTTTGTTCAGATTGCCCGGGATATTATCTCGAGTCTTTCAGTCGCAACGAAAGGAGGGAATAGGATCGGGGGAAATGTTTTCTTGGGACCGGATTGGGTGGATTTCTTTCCCTTTGACGTTGACTTTGATTCGTCACAGGGTAAAAATCCCCTTATTTGGCTCCCTCAAAACGAACCGACCTTCACAGTTCGTCGAGAACAGCGATCTCAACTTCCGGAAGGGTGTTGCTCTTCTCTTGGCATTAAATTTCAATGTCACTGGAGAATAACATCCCGCTGGATGCTGGGACACACATGTGGATGGTTCGAGGTAACCTGTGGGTTACATATTATAGTCATCATGCATTGGAGTATATTGCTACTTTAGGGCAGATTTTCGAAAATGTTCATCTCTTCGAGGGTGTTAAGCTCTTGTTGCCCAAAGAAAACCGGAGGCACTGGAGCTGAATGTCCTCTTAGTGGTGGAGCATATTCATCTTTGCATTTACTCATTGGGCCTAATAACGCCCAGGGAGGATTCTGCTAAACGACGTCCTTGTATTTTCGTTCTTTGGCTTGATCCTCTTTGTGTGTGTGACCGTTTGCTCGTCTTCGAACGATACTTCTCATTTCCTCTTAGGGTACTTCTACTCCTTTAGCAAAGAAACGATATTTGTCACTGGAGATGAATACCCTGTGAGTGGGTAAGTGAAATCTTTGCCTTGCATTTGATGGCACTGGGTTGACTGGAATCTCATCAGCAGTAGAAGGTGTTGGTTTAAATGGCAGTTGGAGTGGTCATCAGTGCTTTTGATTACTCCGGTTTACCTTAGCTAATTTTTNAGTTGACATAAATACTGCCGACGACATTTAAACGAAATACTGCCGTCATCCGTGGTTAAACAAAGAGATAACTCACTATAACAGTATTCCACATATTATGCTATCTGTCAGATTGTCAAAATTAATATAACATAGTTTTTAGGTTAAGTTTAGTTGTGACACGCGCTCAGTTGTCGCAGGCGCTCAGTTGTCGCGGAACCATGTATAGGTATACCTTATTTTGTTATTATGGCTTTCCACGAAGTCCGGCCAAGTACCATTGAATTTATTCGTACTGATAGTGAGGCAGTGATGGCTAAATTGTATCGGAAATGCAGCATTAGATTTCGAGCAATTTCCCTCAACAACTTCTTCATCAATAGATGCCTAAAGCTAGGCGTCTTTCCTAATTTCGTGGACATCAACACCAAGAAAACATCACCTGCTGCCCTGAAAGCTGTTCGGACGGCGAAAACCACCTGGCTGAAGTCGGAGCTCAAAAATGTGGTGTTTACGGAGAAATTCCTAATCTCATTGTACTTCTCCAACCCTTCCCCTCTCCTTACACTACCCTTAAAACTGTCTTGAGATATGTATAAATATGTGTGTTGCTTTTTTGATCATTTACCTGATGATGGCGCAAGCCGAAACCGGTCGTTATATTAAATATTCTCTGTGGAAATAAGGAAGTGCTTGCTTATTTTGTTATTATGGCTTTCCACGAAGTCCTGATAAGTACCATTGAATTCAGAAAATTATGTTGAATATTGCTTTAAATTGCCTCTTATGCTTTGTTTCATAACACTAGTTTTCACGACCAATGAATGGCACCTGGAAAGATAATAGGCGCACTTTTTACCTGCGTACTGTTTTTATCTAACGCGATTCCCAAATCAATACATTTTTAAAAACTTTATTTACATATCTTGACCGTTAACTTTTATACAATACGGTGGAAAAAAATTACGACTCAGAAATTATCTGCCGCATCACAAGCACAGAACTTTTTTTAAACTTACTGATGATAATATAATTATAATAACCAACCTTCCGATATTTGTGAAAGGAATTGGCGGATAACCGACCGTATAGTGAACGTCTTTATTACAGTTAATACATATAGGAAATGGTTCACTGTAATTCACTATATACCAGAAAATTCATAAAATGAAAATATAAAATACTTCGAAGAACGTTCTAAGATCAGGTTTGGAGAAAAACGAAATTAAGAGTATAAGAATAAAGAATGATGGCTGTAATTGCGAGAAAATTTCATAATGTCATGAATACTCGAAAGAATCTTAAAATCAATGGAAATTGAACACTTAAATTTAAACAGGCATTCACCGATTTAAAATTTTATTGAAGAATTTTAAGTGTTAAACTCCTCTTCCGCTTTAAAGGATGTATCATAGCTATTTTTTTCACAAACAAGCACTCACAAAAAAACGAATAGAAATAACAAAAGTAAAAGTTAACCTGGGAGTCTATTTACCAGAAGGAAACATTCCTATAAAACTGGTTGCTGACTTAATTAAGGACTTATAAATCCCGAGTCGATTTGATGGGTTTGATTTTCCGAATATTAAATTAAGTATTTGCTGAATGAAGTTACCCTTAGGGTCTCTCAATACTATACTGATTAGTTAAACTTTCCACCGAAATTATCGTTGGAAGCGCTGTGTGCGGGTCAGCGTATGCACACGGCGTCATTGGTTGATCCCCACCAGGTGAAAGGGCTCACTAATCGCGCTGAGCCAATAGCATCGTGCCCCGATAAAGTCCTGATGTCGCAGTCATCTGAATGGTCAGCTTCTTCTCAAAACTTTGTATAAAAAGGGCGAAAAAAACCACCAAAAGTATCATTCGAACCTGAGCAGAGCATCGCAACCTCATATCGCATCATATCAGCTTCTCCCAAGATTCTTCACGATACCCTCTTCAGCATTAGTTGGAAGTATTCATCTCGGACGAAGTTGCCTAGTTTCATGCTTTATTTGTGACTAGATAACTCTTTTCGTGTTGAGTCTTTCATTCACAACGAAAGGAGGGAATAGGATCGGGGGAAAAGTTTTCTTGGGAACGGATTAGGTGGATTTCTTTCCCTTTGACGTTGACTTTGATTCGTCACAGGGTAAAAATCCCCTTATTTGGCTACCTATAAACGTGCCTAGGGCACCGATCTCAACCTCCGGAAGGGTGTTGCTCTCCTCTTGACATTACATTTCCGTGTCACTGGAGAATAACATCCCTCTGGATGTTGAGACACATCGAAGGTATCTGGAGGATGCCAATTGAGGCAAGGGATTATGGTCATCATTTTACAAGCTATATGAGACTAGATTTCTTGCTTCCGTTGGACCTATCAGTGCCCATCAGTAGTATTGCTTCTTTTGGATCAGATACGCCAAGCATGTATCTCGGAAATTTCTATCTCTTCGAGGGTGTTAAGCTCTTGTTGCCCAAAGAAAACCTGAGGCACTGGAGCTGAATGTCCTCTTAGTGGTGGAGCATATTCATCATTGCATTTACTCATTGGGCCTAATGACGCCCAGGGAGGATTCTGCTGAACGACTTCCTTGTATTTTCGTTCTTTGGCTTGATCCTCTTAACTTTCTTCTAACTTCTTCATTCTAACTTTCGAATGATACTTCTCATTTCCTCTTAGGGTACTTCTTCTCCTTTAACAAAGTAACGCTGTTTGTCACTGGAGATGAATACCCTGTGAGTGGGTGAGTGAAATCTCCGCCAAGGTTGATACCAAGTGATTCTCTCCCTATGTGGATAGGTCTCTCGGTGCCATTATATTTATTTGGCACGAGTGATTCATCCACTCGGGGGGCGGTTTCTTCTCTGGGTATTTATGAATTATGATATGTTTGCTGTGTCTAATGTGTGTCACCGTTGCCGATGAGTTAGCTTAGACGATACTTCTCATTTCCTCTTAGGGTACTTTTTCTGGTTCCGCGACAACTGAGCTTGCGACAACTGAGCGCCTGCGACAGCTGAGCGCGTCTCACTACTAAAATTAGCCTAAAAACTATGTTATATTAATTTTGACAATCTGACAGATAGCATAATATGTGGAATACCTAACCTATTAATAAGCTACCTGGTTGACGTTCCAAAAAGGAGAAAGAGACCAATGATAACTATCCGTTCTCGCTATGATCTCGCGAAATCTCTTTGATACGAAAGGAGTTAGCCGCTATATGGCGTATGGCATGGGGTGTGACATCATAGGAGTCCTAAATTAACTATCTGCATTGAGTACCGCGTACAACCTAGAAATTGAAGCCAATAAAACCATTCATTCTCTGTGACATCCTAACTCGCGTTTGGATTCACGTTATCGCCTTTTTCATCAGATAATTCTTCAGTTATTAAACTTTTGTAGGCAGTGCACCCCCTTTTGCTCGTTTTATGCCTCGCAGATCCCCAAAAAGTTTTGCTTTCACATTAGATTTTTTTGAGATTCCATACACTGTTAAGTAGATAAAATTAATTGAGAAAAAGCTTTATTTGATTTAATTAAGAGGAAAATANATATGGATTAAGTAAAAGGTGTGGGAGAGGCCGAACAGAAGTCTGCGACATATTGAAGGTATATACTTATCACCCTTCTTAATTCTTATGTTACGTTAACGTATATTTAACCCTACGAATAGTAATTACGAGAGATGATTGACAGTACTGCTAAGTAATCTGTGATAAACTTGTGTGTGAGTCTTTGTAGTTGCAAGGCCTCGCCGGAATTTCTTTTGGAGCAGACGGAACTCAGCAGATCACGATGTTGACACCCTTCTATCGGAGTCTCGAGAAGGAGATTTTCTATTTTCGTGTTCTATTCATGACTTTCTTCCTTTATGACATAGATTTGACTCCCTAAAAACATGCCGAGCTTTGATGACACCGATCTTTCTTTCTAAACTTCCGGAAGGGTGTTGCTCTCCTATTGGCATTACATTTCAATGTCACTGGAGATTAACATCCCGCTGGATGCTGAGACACACATCTAGATGAATCAAAGGTATCTTGGGGATGCCGATTGGGGCAAGGGATCATGGTCATCATTTTACAAGCTATATGAGACTAGATTTCTTGTTTCCGTTGGACCTCTAAGTGTCCATCAGAGATATTTTTCTTTTGGAATTAGATACGCCAAGCATATATCTTGGAAATTTCCATCTCTTTGAGGGTGTTAAACTCTTGTTGCCCAAAGAAAACCGGTGGCACTGCAGCTGAATGTACTCTTGGTGGTGGAGCATATTCATCGTTGCATTTTCTCATTTGACCTACTAACGCCCAGGGAGGATTTTGCTAAACGACGTCAATGTAACTTCGTTATTTGGCTTGATACTCTTTGTGTGTGTGCTCCTCTTCGAACAGTACTTCTCATTTCCTCTTAGGGTACTTCGTCTCCTTTAACAAAGTAACGCTGTTTGTCACTGGAGATGAATACCCAGTGAGTGGGCGAGTGAAATCTCCGCCGTGGTTGATACCAACTATTCTCTCCCTATGTGGATAGGTCTCTCGGTGCCATTATATTTATTTGGCACGAGTGATTCATCCACTCGGGGGGCGGTTTCTTCTCTGGGTATTTATGAATCTTTTTATGTTTGCTGTGTCTTATGTGTGTCACCGTTGCCGATGAGTTAGCTTAGACGATACTTCTCATTTCCTCTTAGGGTACTTTTTCTGGTTCCGCGACAACTGAGCATGCGACAACTGAGCGCCTGCGACAGCTGAGCGCGTCTCACTACTAAAATTAGCCTAAAAACTATGTTATATTAATTTTGACAATCTGAAAGATAGCATAATATGTGGAATACTGTTATAGTGAGTTATTTCTTTTGTTTAACCTCGGATGACGGCAGTATTTCGTTTACATGTCGTCGGCAGTATTTACGTCAACTCTTCGATATGTGTGACAAAAATTCTTTTTATGTGAACTTAAAGACCCTTAAATCACACCTTGTACAATTTTAACATTCTACATTGTATATTAACGTTATTTATGTTAATTAACCCGTGTATTAACAAAGATCTAGACCCATTCAGCACTGCGACAACTGAGCCAGTCTCACTACTTCAGTTACCGTAAAACTATGTTATATTAATTTCTGACAATCTTACGGATAACATAGTATTTCAAATATCGTTATAGTTATACGTTTCTTTGTGTAAGAGGTGTAACTATAACAGTATTTGTTAATAATCTATTGAATTTCGTCGGCAGTATTTCCTTTGACCCTCAAATATATATGTTGCGTAAATTCTATTGTTCTTGAATTTAAAGACCTTTAATCCACTATTTTAACATTCTTAGCTTTATATAAACACTATACAATGTATTATTTTATATAAACACCATGTAATCAATGTATCACTTATATTGTTTGCTTTGTAAACATTTTTTTAAACATTGCAAATGCCACAAAACAAATCGGAAATGAAGTAATAGGCATGAGAACAAAAAAGAAACGAAAAAGATGTTAAAGAATCTGGAATAAGGAAATAAAAGAAGCCATTGAACAGAAAGACAGAGCATATAAGGAATACCTAAAAGAGAAATCTGAAGAAGCAAAACGAACTAATCAATCGTAAGGTAAGCGCAAATGACAGCGTGGGATACATTAATAAGTAATATAGAAAACGATGTTTATGGCAGACAAGAATTTGCTTAAAACTGTTAAAACATCTGAACAAAACAGAAAGAGATGTTGCAAGGAAAAATATGATATCTAAAGAGGATTGGATCAAAAACTAACAACAGCTCTGGTACAACCCAAACAAAATAGCTGTATTTGAAAAAACAGACACATCTGGTTTAGATCCCATCTTCGTTAAATCTTCGTGTCTTGGTGCCCAATGCTCGAACCAACCGTTCGCTCTGTTCTGTTGGATTTCCAAATAGAGTTTTTACTTTAAATCTGTTTTAAAATGTTAATAATTTTCCCTCTTATAGAAATAAATCATTGCAATAAAAAATGTTATATAAGAATGAAATGAAATAAAATCGTTCACCTGAGTTTGAGGACCTACTGTCAGACATTTTCATTATGAATACTTCAGTTTACTGCCGACGAAGAAGTTGCATCACTTTTAGCACCATTCATCTAGCTTCCAAGCATGTAATTTCGTCCTCCGATCCANTATACCTCACGTGGTAAGGAAAGGGTCACCTTTATTAAGGTAATAATTATTAACAATAATTTATTAAGAGAAACACCTAATTCTTAATTATAAAAGCTACAACCTACTCGTATGGGAAATTGGAATTATATACAAAAAATATAGGAAATTGAAATCATATACAAATTTAACAGTAATTTTGACTAACAGGTTATTTATTTTGCGTTTGAAGAAATTTTACTTGAATATTACCTAACTATCTAATGAGTAACGCTGAGAAACTTCGTATCATTTTCAATTAATTTAGCATTGTTTGAGTGTTTTATAAAGCGCGTTGGAAGTAGATAAAAAGATTAGAGAGGGGTGCTATTTCAAGTTATTGAGAAGTATCCGTAGTTTGATCACAAGCCATACCCCATCTGGTACAAATGTGCTACGATAGAAAATCAAGCGTTACGCAAATGCTCTCAGACGCAGGTCGGGAGTCATTGAAAGAAATGAGATTATAAGTTAGGCTGCGACTGCTTGATAAATTCAGAGAAAGTATGTTTGCGGAAGACATAATCGGTATTATGCGACCCCCTTCTGCTACATCGGCTGATCCGACAATGAGCGTAGAATAAGAGAGATAGATGCGATCACAAATCGTTTTAGGGACTTATTCGTTCCGCGAACGATACGCGATAACAATAAATTAAAGAGGTAACTCAAATGCTTGTTTTTTACACCCTCTGCCACACGCCAAAAGTTGACTAGCAGGGTACTTATGTAGATTTCGGCATCTGCAATACTTCGACATGAATTTAACAATCCTGAGCCTTATTTATAATTACTCATCCTTACATCTCATTAAATTTCATACTTCGTTACCATATGCCGATTCCGAAGGATCCTTCTCCTAATATTTGAATATTTCTTGAAATAATTTTTGAATTTGTACCCTAAAGCTCGGGAATAGCTTAGGAAAAATTGACGTTTTAGATATCGATTCATTCCTCGGAAGCAGGGCAGGAGGAATTTCTTCATAATCTAATGTTTCACGCGAAAATCTGTAATACATTTTCCAAATCATTGCTGTAATACGACAAAAAGTAAAAATCCTTGATTAAGTTTAAGAATATGAAAGTGACATACTGTGTGATAGCTTTAATTCGGATTTTTTAAAACTGAAAGAGTAACAGTGGCTAATTCAGTGGTGATTCCCATCAAAGCTACATTTAATAGCATCATAGAGACACGTCTCTCAGTCTTCTTTTAAGCGATAATAATTCATACTAGATATTGAGTAAAAAATACGTAAGGATGCTTCTTGTGACAAGTTCCTGAATTTTATGAACACAAAATTCTATCGCTCATTAATAATTTTCTCCCTTCCATACCCCACTGGCGGCTTGCGGGGTATGAATCTAAAGGGTTTTTCTTACTATTTTTATGTGTAACTATATCCATCTGTATGAATTGGTTTTTCCGGAGTTTCGGTGAAAGAGAGGTTATTTTGGCCTATACCCACCGTGAGAGTAAAATAATTAGTTAGCAATAGATATGATTAGTAAACACTCGCACGTATGCAATTTGTAAGGAAGGGCCCAAATATAGGGATGTTTTAAGCAATATCGTCTCGGTCATTGCTTCTAGGTATTCCCTGTTTCCATTGCTCTCTTTTCGACACCCTTTTGGCTCCCCTCTCACCTGTATGCATCCAGAGACACGAGCGAGCCGGGCGCCAACATTTAGAGTCGCTTGCATGTACGAGGTTTTTAAATATCGGTTAAGTTTCGCTATTTCTTCTTCCGCGACGTCGAACCCGTTCATACCATTTAATTTTCGCTGTAATATTACCTTCGTAAAGGCGTGTTTTATTATTTCTAGCCCTTTTAATTTACTATGTACTACACCATGTTATTTAATAAAACAAAAATATAGTTAGCGTTAAATTGTATTTACACATATGTATTACACAAATGCTATGAAGGAAGAACACTTTGTTATTTTCCAAAATTATTTATTATCTGCGACCTGATAGCCACTTATTTCTGTTTCCGGAAATTATTTATTTATTTCCTGGCCACTGAAATGAATATTTGTGAAAATATAGTGTCCTTTCTTCAAGTCATAGACACATACCATTTTTCTACTTTATTATAGGATTATTTTTGTTCAAAGGAGGGTTTCTTTCAAGCAAATGGATCGGAAGTACATGATAACATGATCTACGGTGGAAGTTTTCCTTGTAGTGATAGATCTCCTCCGTCATTTCCTGCGATGTAAGTTGATAATATATTTATAATTTCTTTCAGATTCATATCCCGCATATAGAGGGTAGCAGGAAAATTCGTGCACTTTGGATATAACCATTAATATTAGTAATTCATTAATTAACTGATATTTCTTGTCTACGCAAGTGAGGAGTTCGAACACTTTAAAATCATTTTTCATCCAAGAAATGAAAAGAACCGTGCTGGCGGAATCCTCGTCGCAGATAATTCCTCGACGCTAATATGTTTCTTCTGCAGCTAACACCGCACCAGGGGGCGCACTCTCAGCTATTGTGGTCGTGGATTGAGGCCTGCGAAAACGGTCGAAGGCGTAGGAGTGACTCATTGTTAACGAATTATTCTGGAAGGAAAAACAAGTGGGAAAACCTTCAGTCAATCTCGCGTGAAAGAAATGCAAAGATACAACCATTTACCGAAGTACGGTTCTTACTCATAGTCTTAACTAAATGCAGATTTTTTGTTTGTTTAAGAATGATTTTATCAAAATTGCCAGGGCTATAAAAAATAGAGTGGCAGAACGGGAGGCGAAATGTTTGGACGCGTACACAACGCAGTCAAATAAACAGTTTCAATAGAATTATTTATTCCCTCATCATTTCAATTTTGATGATTTAAGTATTAATCTAATAAATTACCAAATATACTGGTTTAAATTGTACGAAAAGAGCCTCACATACATGGATGTGTAAATATATTATAAATTATACTCTATGCTAGGAATTGCATCAATGTGAATTTCAATGTATTTTAACTTGAAAGGAAATAATTTATTATAGGTAACTGCCAATATTCAATGAAAGAATACGTAGATTGGCCACTCTGATTACTTATCCAATTCTGGATTGAGTGGGTATAAATGTATCTTACATTTAATAATTGTAATTAACATATGCATGACTATTATTATTAAGTTTGTTATTAATTTTGTGAGGTAATTTTAATAAATGTAACCAAAGTCGTTACATCTGGCAAGATGTATCCCTACCTATCAGTATTCTTCATGCGAGTATTCTAAATTTCACATTCCAATTAATTTTATTATTCCCACTCCCTTCTTTACTTATATTTCTCTCTAATATACTCTACACTTCCGGATTATTCGACAAGTATTCTCACGTTTTATCGTTTATTTGAGCGTTACTGAGAAATATTCACTGCAAAGTACATACAATAACAGAAGGCGTTTCGAATCCATATTTGCGATGAATATACATAGAGAAATTATTATAAAAGTAATTACATGGGATAAAACATTCCAATTCATTATTTAAGTATTATGTCACTGATGTAAATAGTGTGATTCATGATAGTACGAAAAGAATTGAATAAAAAATATTTTAGTACAACACTGATTCTGATCGATGAGCATGCAAACACAAAGCTGCCTAATAAAAACAATGAATTAAATAATTTTAAATTAGCCCTGGTATATAATATTTAACCTCAGAATCTACAAAATTATATGTTAAGGGTAACGATACATTACATTACTTTACATTTACTCCTCTCTGATCACTCACATGTGAAAATAAACAGGTAGAGAATCTTCGATAAAAACGACGATCTTTGAATGTATTAACAATAACAAATGAAAGACTACATGCGTAGAAATAATGTTCGTATATTATTCTAAACTTAACGCTTAAATTACGCCAGCATAAATGCGGTCTGAATTCCACTGGGAAGTGAAAGAAAAGATAAATAAAAACTAGAATAATCAATAAAGAGGTTTCATATATATAAAAAGCAAATGTCTGTCCGTCCGCGTATTTAGCTCAAAAACGGATTGGCTTAGAGGTCTGAAACAAACTGCATTGTGTTTCTACGATGCTGAAACCCTCAGGAAAACTACTCTTTATTCTGTAAAGGACCGGGTTCGAACCCAGAGGCCCATGATACGTTTCCATAAGAGATGTTCATATATTACGATATCATGACTTGCAGATGTAATTTTTTTACAAAATTAAATTAGAAGCAATGTTCCTACGATATTGAGACAAGTGTCACAATAAAGGAAAAATATTATATAATCTTATTTTAATCGTGAATCATTTATATAAATTCGAAATTGCGAGATCTTTAATAAAATGTAAAACAAATCCCTTATCAATTACAAATATACACCGCACTATACTACATTCTATAACAAAAACAACACATTAAACCCATTACAGATACATATTTCATTTACATCATATTATAATCTAATCAAACATTTTCTCCTTATTCAAACTCATACACACAATAAAATGTTTATACTCATATTAATGCATTTACAGATAGAGCCAAAGTCACAAATTCCTTTCATTGATACATAGATATCTCCATTTTTAGAATATCCCTTAAGAGAATGGTAAGACGAATTGTTACTGGATTTAGACCGTTAGCTATGTGACTAGTAATTTGCTTACAGAAAAAGTGAAGGAAATGTTGAGGAATTTAATTTAGAATCACGTCCGAAATCGATGAGCGTTGCACAGGAGATTAT
>KZ309693.1:18534-32281 GCA_000376725.2 Ladona fulva
AGTTATATTTGTTGTTTTTAATTTTTTATTATTCACTTTTATTTTGTATTATTCTATTGTTTGTATTTTACCCCTTGCCACCGGAAATTTTTTCCAATTGTAAGGTTTTTATAATAATAATAATAATATTAATCAGCTAGTGATGAGATTCCAAATTCACATTACATTTTAATTCGGTTGCAACACCCTTATGTACAACAAATCCCTTATCCATTACAAATATACACCGCACTATACTACATTCTATCACAAAAACAACACATTAAACCCATTACAGATACATATTTCATTTTAACATCATATTATAATCTAATCAAACATTTTCTCCTTATTCAAACTCATACACACAATAAAATGTTTATACTCATATTAATGCATTTACAGATAGAGCCAAAGTCACAAATTCCTTTCATTGATACATAGATATCTCCATTTTTAGAATATCCCTTAAGAGAATGGTAAGACGAATTGTTACTGGATTTAGACCGTTAGCTATGTGACTAGTAATTTGCTTACAGAAAAAGTGAAGGAAATGTTGAGGAATTTAATTTAGAATCACGTCCGAAATCGATGAGCGTTGCACAGGAGATTATATTTACGTTTAGATACTGACCAAGCAAGTCGCCAGTGGCGAGTGACTTTATCTCTAAGTAACTGAAAGTGCTACTAACTAAGACTCTAATGATCTATATGATGACAATATTTCTATTCATCCTTGCTAATATATTCCAGTAAATATGCTTCGTTTCCCCTCAGGGCTTTTTAACGTTTTAACTTTAACAGAAATGGTTTCATCTTAAAATCAACGGACGTTGTACACTTAAATTTAAACAGGCATTCACCGATTTAAAATTTTATTGAAGAATTTTAAGTGTTAAACGCCGCTTTAAAGGATGTATCATAGCTATTTTTTTCACAAACAAGCACTCACAAAAAAACGAATAGAAATAACAAAAGTAAAAGTTAACCTGGGAGTCTATTTACCAGAAGGAAACATTCCTATAAAACTGGTTGCTGACTTAATTAAGGACTTATAAATCCCGAGTCGATTTGATGGGTTTGATTTTCCGAATATTAAATTAAGTATTTGCTGAATGAAGTTACCCTTAGGGTCTCTCAATACTATACTGATTAGTTATACTTTCCACCGAAATTATCGTTGGAAGCGCTGTGTGCGGGTCAGCGTATGCACACGGCGTCATTGGTTGATCCCCACCAGGTGAAAGGGCTCACTAATCGCGCTGAGCCAATAGCATCGTGCCCCGATAAAGTCCTGATGTCGCGGTCATCTGAATGGTCAGCTTCCTCTCAAAACTTAGTATAAAAAGGGCGAAAAAACCCACCAAAAGTATCATTCGAACCTGAGCAGAGCATCGCAACCTCATATCGCATCATATCAGCTTCTCCCAAGATTCTTCACGATACCCTCTTCAGCATTAGTTGGAAGTATTCATCTCGGACGAAGTTGCCTAGTTTCATGCTTTATTTGTGACTAGATAACTCTTTTCGTGTTGAGTCTTTCATTCACAACGAAAGGAGGGAATAGGATCGGGGGAAATGTTTTCTTGGATCGGGACCGGATTAGGTGGATTTCTTTCCCTTTGACGTTGACTTTGATTCGTCACAGGGTAAAAATCCCCTTATTTGGCTTCCTATAAACGTGCCGAGGGCACCGATCTCAACCTCCGGAAGGGTGATGCTCTCCTCTTGACATTACATTTCCGTGTCACTGGAGAATAACATCCCGTTGGATGCTGAGACACACATCGAAGGTATGTGCAGGATGCCAATTGAGGCAAGGGATTATGGTCATCATTTTACAAGCTACATGAGACTAGACTTCTTGTTTCCGTTGGACCTATCAGTGCCCATCAGTAGTATTGCTTCTTTTGGATCAGATACGCCAAGCATGTATCTCGGAAATTTCTATCTCTTCGAGGGTGTTAAGCTCTTGTTGCCCAAAGAAAACCTGAGGCACTGGAGCTGAATGTCCTCTTAGTGGTGGAGCATATTCATCATTGCATTTACTCATTGGGCCTAATAACGCCCAGGGAGGATTCTGCTGAACGACTTCCTTGTATTTTCGTTCTTTGGCTTGATCCTCTTAACTTTCTTTCTTCTAACTCCTTAATTCTAACTTTCGAACGATACTTCTCATTTCCTCTTAGGATACTCTTTCTCCTTTACAAAGAAACTATGCTTGTCACTGGAGATGAATACCCTGTGAGTGAATGATTGAATTCTCCGCCATGTGTTTGTGAGGTTATACCAAGTGATTCTCTCCTCATGTGGATAAGTCTCTCGGTGCCATTATATTTAAATGGCATGAGTGGTCGATCCTCATGGGGCGCGATTCCTTCTCCTGGTATTTACGAATTTCTTTAAGGTTAAATGTGTCAAATGGTGGCCTCAGCTTCTGCGAGGTATTAGCTTCCCACGTTCACGGAGTGTTGGATCCATTGCCTTGGATTTAATGGCACTGGGTTATACTCTCCGTGATTATGGAGTGCCAATTCTTTAATTGTGGATAAAAATATGGATTAAGTAAAAGGTGTAGGAGAGGCCGAATAGAAGTCTGCGACATATCGAAGGTATATACTTATCACCCTTCTTAATTCTTATGTTACGATAACGTAGATTTAACCCTCCGAATAGTAATTACGAAAGATGATTAACAGTACTGCTCGAATATCGCTACGATTGTGACAAGTGATTTCTAAGTAGTTAAAAAGATACCCATTCTTAATTCCTGTTGTCGAATCAATATGCATATAACTAAAAGTCATTACTATTTAACAATTTTGGTTGGTAATTCACTTTGAATTGTGCGGGAATCATTATCAAGTGAAAAGTTTGCTCTGCGTTCAATTTCCTGCATTTTTATTATTCTGTATTTCTTCACCATTCTATAGTAACGTTTCTTGGATGTAGTCACTTACGGTATCTACTATTTAGTTATGCATATACGTATACAGAAGTAATCTGTAGTAATCACGGTAATTACTATATAGTTACGCGTATATGTACAAAGAAGTAATCTATAATGAACTTGTGTATGTCTTTGCAGCGGCAAAGACTCTTACTTTCTTTTGGGTCTTTCATTCGAGGCGGAAAGGTACAGGATGGCAGGTACGAAATTCTCATGGGACTGGATTAGGTGGATTTCTTGCCCTATGACGTTGAAGTTGATTCGTCACAGGGTACAAATCCCCTTATTTGGCTCCTTAAAATCATGCCGAGCTTACAGGACACCGATCTCAACCTCCGGAAGGGTGTTGCACTCCTATTGGCATTACATTTCAATGTCACTGGAGAATAAAATCCCGCTGGCTGCTAAGAGAAACATCTGGATGAATCGAAGGTATCTTGGGGATGCCAATCGAGGCAAGGGATTATTTACGTCATCATCATTTTACAAGCTATATGAGACTAGATTTCTTGTTTCCGTTGCACCTATCAGTGTCCATCAGAAGTATTGCTTCTTTTGGATAGGCAGATACGCCAAGCATATATCTCGGAAATTTCCTTCTCTTTGAGGTTGTTAAGCTCATGCTGGCCAAGGAATACCGTTGGCACTGGAGCTGAATGTCCTCTTGGTGGTGGAGCATATTCATCATTGCATTTACTCATTTGGCCAAATAACGCCCAGGGAGGATTCTGCTAAACGTCAATGTAACTTCGTTCTTTGGCTTGATCCTCTTTGTGTGTGTGCTCCTCTTCGAACAGTACTTTCCTCATACTCATTTCCTCTTTTGGTAATTCTTCTCCTTTAACAAAGAAGCTACGCTTGTCACTGGAGATGAATACCCTGTAAGTGGGTGAGTGAAATCTCCGCCACGATTGATACCAAGTGATTCTCTCCCCATGTGGATAAGTCTCTCGATGCCATTATGTTTATTTGGCATGAGTGATTCATCCACTCGGGGGGCGGTTTCTTCTCTGGGTGTTTATGACTTTTTATTTTTGATGTGTCTAATGTGTGTCACCGTTGCCGATAAGTTATCTTTCCATGTTCACGGAGTGTTGGATCCATTGCCTTGCATTAGATGGCACTGGGTTGACTCTCCGTGACTATAGAGTAGCATGTCTTCGCTAGGGATTATTTGAATTAAATTAGTTGTGAATTATTCAATTCTGAAAAAAGGGAGGAGTAAGGACAGTCTTATTTCTACAAACCTTAGCATTCATTATTTTTAGGTATAGTCTCGATGAGTACTTTACGTTCGCTTAACATTCGTTTAGGTGATCTATACAACATATTTGCATTTAATTTGTCAATTGGTGGCTGTTGTAATCGGTACGATCTGTTTTTGATTTGCCTGCAGTAATATTAAATTGTTTTGTGGATGTATTTTCACTTGTGGTATCTCCGTAGCATACTAAATGGTTACGCATTTCACCGGAGTAATCAGTGAGAGTCATCGTAGTGTCAAGGCCTCGTAAGGAATTCTTTTGGAGCAGACTGAACGGAATAGACTTAACAGAGCAGATAGTACCGATCACGGTGTCGACATCTTCTTGTCGGTGTTTCATGGGTTCCTAAAATCCTAGGAGGATTCAACTGGGAGAAAGTTTTCTATTATCATGTTCTATTCATGACTAGATAGCTTTCTTCCTGTTGGATCCTCCATTCGCAGCGGAAGAGAACGGGTTCCGCAAGAACGAAAATAATCTCATGGGACTGGATTAGGTGGATTTTTTACCCTTTGACGTTTACATTGATTCGTCACAGGGTTAAAATCCCCGTATTTGGTTCCCTCAAAACGAACCGACTTGCAAGAACTGCTAACTCAACTTCCGGAAGGGTGTTACTCTCCTCTTGGCATTAAATTTCAATGTCACTGGAGAATACCATTTCGCTGGATGTTGAGACATACATCTGGATGGTTGGAGGAAATGTAGCGGTTACTTCTTATAGTCATCATGGATGAGAGTGTATTTTTCCTTTTGGCACAGGTTCTGCTCCCTAAAAACTTACCTACCTTAGAGGACACCGTTCTCAACTTCCGGAAGGGTGTTGCTCTTCTCTTGGCATAACATTTCAGTGTCACTGGAGAATAACATCCCGCTGGGAGCTGAGAAGAACATATGAACATAAACTCTCAGTGCCCATCAGAAGTATGGCTTCTTTTAGATCAGATTCGCCAAGCATATATATCGGGAATTTCCATCTCGAAGGCCCTCGAAGCGAAAATCTCTTGTTGCGGAAGAATACCGAAGGCATTGGAGCTGAATGCCCTTGGTGGTGGAGCACATTCATCATTGCATTTTCTCATTGGGCCTGATAACGCCCAGGGAGGATTCTGCTAAACGACGTCAATGTAACTTCGTTCTTTGGCTTGATCCTCTTTGTGTGTGTGACCGTTTGCTTGTCTTTGAACGACACTTCTCATTTCCTCTTAGGGTACTTCTTCTCCTTTAACAAAGTAACGATGTTTGTCACTGGAGATGAATACCCTGTGAGTGGGTGAGTGAAATCTCCGCCATGGTTGATACCAAGCGATTCTCTCCTCATTTGGATAAGTCTCTCGGTGCCATGACATCGCTGGATTGGAGAACGTCCTAGGAAGGGACGTCCAACAATCAAGGGGGGTTTTAAGAATTCCCAACTCCTGGGACTAATTATCTGGATGGGAGTTTTCTATTTTCATGTTTTATTCGTGACTAGATAACTTTATTCCTTTTGCTCTTTCATTCGCAGCGGAGAGGAACGGGATCTCCAGGAACGACAATCTCATGGGACTGGGTTACGTGGATTCCTTGCCCTTCGACGTTTAAATTGATTCGTAAAGGTTAAGAATCCCCGTATTTCAATCCCTAAGAACGTACCGAGCTCAGAGGACACCGATCTCAACTACCGGAAGGGTGTTGCTCTTCTCATGACATTAAATTTCAATGTCACTGGAGAATAATATCCCGCTGGATGTTGAGATACACGTTATAATCATCGTGCCTTGGAGTATATTGCTTCCTTTGGGGCAGATTTGGCCGGCATTTCGAATATGTTCATCTCTTTGAGGGTGTTAAACTCTTGTTGCCCAAAGAAAACCGGTGGCACTGGAGCTGAATGTACTCTTGGTGGTGGAGCATATTCATCGTTGCATTTTCTCATTTGACCTACTAACGCCCAGGGAGGATTTTGCTAAACGACGTCAATGTAACTTCGTTCTTTGGCTTGATCCTCTTTGTGTGTGTGCTCCTCTTCGAACAGTACTTCTCATTTCCTCTTAGGGTACTTCTTCTCCTTTAACAAATTAACGCTGTTTGTCACTGGAGATGAATACCCAGTGAGTGGGCGAGTGAAATCTCCACCGTGGTTGATACCAAGTGATTCTCTCCCTATGTGGATAGGTCTCTCGGTGCCATTATATTTATTTGGGACGAGTGATTCATCCACTCGGGGGGCGGTTTCCTCTCTGGGTATTTATGAATTATGATATATTTGCTGTGTCTAATGTGTGTCACCGTTGCCGATGAGTTAGCTTAGACGATACTTCTCATTTCCTCTTAGGGTGCTTTTTCTGGTTCCGCGACAACTGAGCTTGCGACAACTGAGCGCCTGCGACAGCTGAGCGCCTGCGACAGCTGAGCGCGTCTCACTACTAAAATTAGCCTAAAAACTATGTTATATTAATTTTGACAATCTGACAGATAGCATAATATGTGGAATACTGTTATAGTGAGTTATCTATTTGTTTGACCTCGGATGACGGCAGTATTTACGTCAACTCTTCGATATGTGTGACAAAAATTCTTTTTATGTGAACTTAAAGACCCTTAAATAACACCTCGTACAATTTTAACATTCTACATTGTATATTAACTTTATTTATGTTAATTAACCCGTGTATTAACAAAGATCTAGACCCATTCAGCACTGCGACAACTGAGCCCGTCTCACTACTTCAGTTACCGTAAAACTATGTTATATTAATTTCTGACAATCTTACGGATGGTGTAGTTTTTCAAATATCGTTATAGTTATACGCTTCTTTGTGTAAGAGGTGTAACTATAACAGTATTTGTTAATAATCTATTGGATTTCATCGGCAGTATTTCCTTTGACCCTCAAATATATATGTTGCATAAATTCTATTGTTCTTGAATTTAAAGACCTTTAATCCACTATTTTAACATTTTTAGCTTTATATAAACACTATACAATGTATTATTTTATATAAACACTATGTAATCAATGTATCACTTATATTGTTTGCTTTATAAACATTTTTTTAAACATGCAAATGCCACAAAACAAATCGGAAATGAAATAATAGGCATGAGAACAAAAAACAAACGAAAAAGAGGTTTAAGAATCTGGAATGAAGAAATAAAAGAAGCCATTGAACAGAAAGACAGAGCATATAAGGAATACCTAAAAAAGAAATCTGAAGAAGCAAAACAAACTAATCAATCGTAAGGTAAGCGCAAATGGTGGGATACATTCATTAGTAATATAGAAAACGATGTCTATGGCAGACAAGAATTTGCTTAGAAATGTTAAAACATCTGAACAAAACAGAAAGAGATGTTGCAAGGATAAATATGATATATAAAGAGGATTGGATCAAACACTACGTACAGCTCTGGTACAACCCAAACAAACAAGCTGTATTTGAAAAAACAGACACAATTGGTTTAGATCCCATCAATATGACAGAATTACAGAACGTTTTAAAGAAAACATAAAATCTCTATAATATGTGCTGGACATGCCTCGAAATCCCAGACGAATGGAACATTGCAAAAGTAATTCACATTTTTAAAATAGGTAAACGAAATAACCCAGAAAATTATAGAGGTATTGGCCTATTAAACGCAGCCTACAAAATATACAATAAAATCATCAATGAACGACTCCAAGCTATTTCAGAAGTTTTGCTCCTTGAATAACAAGCAGGATTTCGCAGAAGACTTTCATATACGGACGATGTTTTTAGTTTGAAACTGATAATACAAAAGCGAATAGAGTTTAATCTGGAGACACACATAGCTTTTATAGTTTATCAAAAGGCATTCGACAGCATTCACCGAGTCAAACTTTGGCCCATAATGGAAAAGCGGGGATATCCAACTCATTACTTAAAACTATTCAATCTTTCTGTTTAAATACAAATATAGTAATTGATACTGGTATTGGCAAAATCGCAGCACAGAAATTCATAACCAATCAAGGTGTTAGGCAAGGGTGTCCTCTGTCGCCTACATTATTTAATTTATACATAGATGATTGTTTACGAGAATGGAGAAAAGTTAACACCAAAAGGAATTCAAATAGGAGAAAATCAATTTTTAAGTTCAGTTTAGTTTGCTGATGATCAAGTCATAATTCAAGAAAGTGAAGATAACTTNAATTCCATGTCCTAACTCATCAGTCAATTCCGAAAAATTTCCAAAGTCATCCATGCACTTTGATTTGCATGGCACTCCTCTGGTAAACCATCCACTCTTAACCCCTTTAAGTATCGAGGATTAGCACTTTTCCCTACGATTAGCAGTTTTCGTTTGTCAGATCCAGACATATTTGCACAGCATAAAACAGTAATGCGGTCCATTGCCCTTTTACATCCAAACAATTCAATGTGCTTACAGCAAAATAAACCATCTGGCATAGCACGATAATAGAGGCCAGATTCATCAGCACTGTAAATGTTATCTTAATAGAATTTTTTTTTAAGTAGGAATTTTAGTATTTCACCGTAGTGCTGATCCTATCTGCACTTCCCTTTTCACCGTATACTTTTTTAAATGTAATATTATATCTTGATTTTCATTATGACAACTAACCATCAGTTGCTTTAAAATCGTAATGTCACAGTTTTCTAGCGATCTTCTCCGACTTCTCCTCCTACACTTTTCCGATGATATTGACGCCTCGCATATGGAAAACCATCGATTTAGTTCTTCAATTTCTGGATCCTTTCCGTCACGTTTTCTTTTAGATTTTCTTGTTTGTCCCTCCTGTAATGTCCATTCCTCACGCAGTTGCTTCTCCTGTTGCGAGAGACGCACTATGGTAGATTTCGGTACACCAGTTTTCTCAGCTAGTGTGCGATGTGTTGAATACAATGGCTAGCTTTTAATTTTATCCAGCAAAGTTATTTTACTTTCCAGTGTAAAATCAATTCTCAGCATCTTGGCAGTGGTTTGATTTTCAAATAAGAACGACAAAACAGAGGTAACGGTAGGCTATAAAGCGGAAGCGTGTTACACCTCTCAAAGGTTAAAAACACAAAGGAAGCACGTTGCTAAATGGTAGTTGCCATACGCCACTGGAGGCTCAAAGGAAATCAATCTAAATCTAGTTGGCACCTACGCCTATGTTCATATCTAATGTACTTACATGAGCTTACTTAATCGCGGTTCTTCTAGAGCTACGATAGACGAATGACTAGAAGCTCGCGTCTATTACTGTCCCGATTAAGCGGAATACTGTCCCAATTAACCGGTTAAATTATGTATTACCTGAATAGTTTGGTTTTCGTTCCTCAAGAATTGGCCCAAATAAGCGGCTGCCCCAATAAAACGGTGGCCCAATTAAGCGGAATTGATTGTATCTCTTTATATAGACGCTTCTCCGGATATATATATACATATAGGATACTAAAGGCGAGGTAGAAGGAAGTGCCTCACGGAGCCGCCGTTTTTTTTGCTGTAAGATCCCGGGTTTGGACATCTAGGAAAAAAGCGGACTTCCATTCTACGCATCATGGGTTCGATTCTAGGAGGCNATGGAGAGAGCATGTTAATCGTATGCCTCTAGAAAGGATTCCTAGAAAGATTTTAGAATAAAAGCCATCAGGGAAAAGAAGCAAAGGACGACCAAGACTACTTTGGTGAAGCCGAAACAGGCAGAATGCCTAATCCTTGAAAGGAAGATGATTATGATTGTTAGCTTTTTATTCGAAAAATGAGCGCGTCTCGTTTTCAGCGAGCACTGATTGAGAAACTCTAATTATATATAATAACATAACTGTTTCGCAATATATTCTTTCGCCGAAATATTCTTGTAAATATTGCTATTTACGAATCATTCCCTTTGAAAGGGAGAACTTTGATTTTATTAATAAGACATAAAAGGATAGATGATTTAAGTTCATTATATTAGATTTATACGACTTTCTAGAATGGCCTATTAAATACATTATGGTTAGCTTCCTGTTTCCGGGGTCAAAAAAATTTGGTCGTATTAACGTTATTTAATTAATTAAAGATTATTTACGATTCACTTTCAGATATTCATGGCCCACATTCCAAAAGAAAAATCGTTTAGAAGAGGTTTCCTTGTCAGGTAAAAAATCATTCTCGACCTTTATTGACTACCTCTTGCTGTTAACCTACTATTATATTTTATTTCTCATGGTAATCTTCTTAATGTACCTCACGTGGTAAGGAAAGGCTCACCTTATTAAGGTAATAATTATTAACAATGATTTATTAAGAGAAACACCTAATTCTTAATTATAAAAGCTACAACCTGCTCTATGATTGAAGCTCGTATGGAAAATTGGAATTATATACAAAAAATATGGGAAATTGAAATCATATACAAATTTAACGGAAATTTTGACTAATAGGTTATTTATTTTGCGTTTGAAGAAATTTTACTTGAATATTACCTAACTATCTAATGAGTAAAGCTGAGAAACTTCGTATCATTTTCAATTAATTTAGCATTGTTTGAGTGTTTTATAAAGCGCGTTGGAAGTAGATAAAAAGATTAGAGAGCGATGCTATTTCAAGTTATTGAGAAGTATCCGTAGTTTGATCACAAGCCATACCCCATCTGGTACAAATGTGCTACGATAGAAAATCAAGCGTTACGCAAATGCTCTCAGACGCAGGTTGGGAGTCATTGAAAGAAATGAGATTATGAGTTAGGCTGCGACTGCTTGATAAATTCAGAGAAAGTATGTTTGCGGAAGACGGAATCGGTATTATGCGACCCCCTTCCGCTACATCGGCTGATCAGACAATGAGCGTAGAATAAGAGAGATAGATGCGATCACAAGTCGTTTTAGGGACTTATTCGTTCCGCGGACGGTACGCGGTAACTCCAATGCTTGTTGTTTACACCGTCTGCCACACGCCAAAAGTTGACTAGCACGGTATTTATGTAGATTTAGGTATCTGCACTACTTCGACATAAAATCATCAACCATGAGCTTAATTTATAATTACTTATCATTACATCACACTAAATTTAATACTTCGTTAACCTAAGCCTAATCCGAGAGATCCTTCTCCTAATATTTGAATATTACTTGAAATCATTTTTGAATTTGTACCCTAAAGCTTGGGAATAGCTTAGGAAAAATACGTTTTAGATATCGATTTCGAATCATTCCTCGCAAGCCGGAAGCAGGGCAGGAGGAATTTCTTCATAATCTAATGTTTCACGCGAAAATCTGTAATACATTTTCCAAATCATTGCTATAGTACAAAAAAAAGTAAAAATCCTTGATTAAGTTTAAGAATATGAAAGTGACATACTGTGTCATAGGTTTAATTCGGATTTTTAAAAACTGAAAGAGTAACAGTGGCTAATTCAGTGGTAATTCCCATCAAAGGTGCATTTAATAGCACCATAGAGACACGTCTCTCAGTCTTCTTTTAAGCGATAATAATTCATATTAGATATTGAGTAAAAAATACGTAAGGATGCTTCTTGTGACAAGTTCCTGAATTTTATGAACAGAAAATTCCACCAAATATCGCTTACCAAGATTAATTTTATTCAGAAAATTCTATCGTTCATTAATAATTTTCTCCCTGCCATACCCCACTTGCGGCTTGCGGGGTATGAATCCAAAGGCTTTTTATTTCTATCTTTATGTGTAACTATATCCATCTGTATGAATTGGATTCTCCGGAGTTTCGGTGAAGAAATTTTGGCCTATACCCACCGTGAGAGTAAATTAATTAGTTACTTCTATTAGTTAGCAATATATATGATTAGTAAACACTCGCATGTATGCAATTTGTTAGGAAGGGCACAAATATAGGGATGTTTTAAGCAATATCTTCTCGGTCATTGCTTCTAGGTACTCCCTGTTTCCATTTCTCTCTTTTCGACACCCTTTTGGCTCCCCTCTCACCTGTATGCAGCATCCAGAGACACGAGCGAGCCGGGCGCCAACATTTAGAGTCGCTTGCATGTAAGAGGTTTTTAAATATTGGTTAAGTTTCGCTATTTCTTCCTCCGCGACGTCGAACCCGTTCATACCATTTAATTTTCGCTGTAATATTACCTTCGTAAAGGCGTGTTTTACTATTTCTAGCCCTTTTAATTTACTATGCACTACACCATGTTTTAATAAAACAAAATGATAGTTAGCGATAAATAATAGTTACACATATGTATTACACAAATGCAATGAAGGAAGAACACTTTGTTATTTTCCAAAATTATTTATTTCTGCGACCTGATAGCCACTTTTTTATGTTTACGGAAACAATTTATTTATTTCCTGGCCACTGAAATAAATATTTATGAAAATTTAGAGTGTTCTTCCTTCAAGCCATACACACATACAAATTTTCTACTTTATTTATAAGATTATTATTGTTCAAAGGGAGGTTTCCATCAAGCAAATGGACCGGAAGTCGCAGCCTTTTTGTTGGGCAAGGCTGAGATTTCTCAAAATTAATTGTTATTGTTGTTTCTGGATAGAATTCAATAGTTTTGTTAGTATTTAACCTTTTGTTAAACAATAATTAGAAGTATTCCTTACTGGAAGCGTGCAATAGGGGAGGAAAACAGTTATCCGGACGTAAGAATACGACAAAACTATCGTTTATTTATAAATTAAAGTCTTTGGTAAACAAGGAATACGCATCTCGAGATAAATGAGTGTTGTTTCAGAGATAAATATCGAAGGGAGGAAATTGACATAGATGATTAATTTGAATGGTACTTTGGAAGAGAGACTGCAAATAACCATAGAAATTTACAATAACAAATTTATGTTGCTANCAATTTGTCTGAGCATCGAACCTGGGTCTATTAGGACAAATATTCTTGCAGCATGCCATAGAAATCCCTATCTTCTATAGATGTAGCGAATTTCAATCTTCTACCTGACATGTAAATCTAGTAACGACATTTTGAAAATTCGAATTTTCGAAGTCATTCGAATGGTCCTGGGATCGAACCTGAGCCTTAAGGGTAAAAAGCTTTACGGCATACGATAGACAGTCATCGATTCTAACAACACCGTGAATTACAAGTTTCTATCTTAACGGAAAATACCGTAAATAAATTCAAGAACTTCAGACAGGAAAACTGCCTTAGGATCGAACTAAGGATATTCAGGGTAAAAAACTCTAAGTATACTATAGACGTGTTTGCGCTCTATCGACGACGTGATCATTTTCTAACGATTCCGTAAATTTCAACGCTATCAACCTTTTGTTAAACAATAATTAGAAGTATGCCTTACTGAAATCGGAGCGTGCAATAGGGGAGAAAAAAATTATCCGGACGTAAGAATATGACAAAACTATTGTTTATTTATAAATTAAAGTCTTTGATAAACAAGGAATATGCGTCTCGAGATAAATGTGTGTTGTTTCAGAGATAAATATCGAAGGGAGGAAATTGGCATAGATGATTAATTTGAATGGTACTTTGGAAGAGAGACTGCAAATAACCATAGAAATTTACAATAACAAATTTATGTTGCTAAAAGGATATTGTTCATATCGAAATCATTGGGAGAAGAGGAGGGTAGACAATTTCAGGACG
>KZ309694.1:0-14979 GCA_000376725.2 Ladona fulva
CTGTCGTGGTCACTGATTTCAAGCAAAACGACTGACCTCCGGTTAATTGCCTGAGGGGCCTATATACTCCCTTGCCTTACCAAAGCGGATTTGGGGTTATTTGGGACTCTACGGTTATTGGGAACTCTAAGAAGTCAAGGTACAAGAAGGGGGTATTGGGTGGTGGTGGCCGAAACCACTGGAATTGAAAACATGTTTTCAAGTCTCGGGTGCAGCGGAAGGCTGAGGGCCGGGGGGAGGGGGAAGAAAAAAGTGTTACCGATTGGAGTATTCCACTGCATGATGGTTGCTTAAGGCTATCCCGATACTATTTTGGGCCGGATCGGCGTTGCGGAGATGGTCGAAATCGCGCAAAGTCCGATCCTGTGGGGGTAGTCAGCTCCATGTGCTGCTCACGTGTTAGCCAGCAAGAAAAGGTGCGGGTCTGAAAAATAAGGGAAGAAGGAGGGGTGGGGGTGCCATGTTCGTTTCCCGGGCCGAGCGTTACAGTGGTGTGAGGAGTGCTGCGATACGCCGATATGGCGAATGGGAGCCAATCGTCCCAGTCCCACTGCTTCGTGTCGACGAAGTGCGAGAGGATGCTCATTAAGGTTCGGTGACTCCTTTCCACTAATCCGTTACCCGCCGGATGGTATGCAGTCATTTGCAGCTTCTTCACCTTCAAGATATCGCACACCTCTTTCATCAACTATGAAATGAAATTCGCACCCCTATCGGTCAAGAGTTGTCTTGGGGCTCCATGGCGCAGGACGATGTTTTCCATGAAAGCCCTCGCTATCGTTTCCGTTTTTTGGTTCGGCAACGCGATGGCCTCGGGATACTTCGTAAATGCGTCCTGAAAGGTGAGGATATATCGGTTCCCTTTGTAGGTGGAAAGCAAGGGGCCAACTACGTCCATGGAGACGCGTTGGAGGGGTATTGTCACTTCTGGTAGGGGCGCTCTCTGCGGTCCCCACGGGTTTTTCCTAATGGTGCTCCACCAGAATTTAGAGCGAATGGATGCTAACGTTCTTTTTACACCCATGTGGCCAGCCCAAGGAGCGTCATGAAAAGCCCGCAAAATACGATTTATCATACTTCGCGGCACCACAAGTTGGTCGCTCTTTCTATAGAGGAGTCAGTAGAATGAAAATAAGAGTTCTAGCACAGTTTGACCTTTAAGTGTTATTTAAACAAATAATCGCCATCCTATGCGTTCCCCGACACACTCTGAATTTGCAAAGGCGGATGGAGTAAACTGAGAAGTGGTGTTTTCGATTTTTGCGAAATGCGGTAAAGGTGCGAGGTGAGGGTAAAGAGGAGAAAATCTGGTGCGATCGCCTTCTCTTTTTTCCCTTTTCAGGTACGTTAAAGCATTGAGAATTTTTCAAACTTGCTCTTTATTTATCACATGTTCATTGAAAAGATTTCCGTTGAGCCTATCCTACATAAACTAGTTCAAGCCTGTTCTGGAATGGGCTGGTATAAGAATTTAAGAATTAAATAATAAAGATTAAAAAGTTAAAAGTATTTATTATTCTAAAATTAATATATTATTTTTTAATGATAGATATAATTTGACATTCTCCTTCGAGGAGTTGAAGTCATCAATTTCCTCCAATGTTAGCTGAAGGTATTTAGGGAGAAAAATGCATCTAGATACCCCGTCAAATTTTACTTCTGCCACCAAGGAATTTCCGTATCTGGTGTTTATTTGCAGCAGTTTTTCAATCACATATTTTTCCCCCTCTTTTATGTCTTCTTTTTTCAGAAATTGCGACTTCTTGCTTGCAGCAATCTTGCTCTCGTCTCAGACATCTATAGAACAATTGAGAAAATGGTTAATTACGTTTGAAAGTATAAAGATAGATTATGAAAACATGACTTCTACGTCAATTTGTTTATTCCATACCAATTGTAGTTTGGATCGGAACTGCCAAATCCTTTTTCATTATGGTTAGTCTCGGAACTAGTATCTGTCACCAAAAAGCTGATGTCCGTAGCAATTTTTTCAAATATAATTTGGCAAATTCGATCACCCTTGTTCACTATAAAATCTTCATCGCTATGATTATAGAGAAGAACTTTAATTTCACCTCTGAAATCTGCATCGACAACACCGGCACCGACTTCTAAACCATGTTATGCCTCCCCTCTGAGGGAGGCATAACATGGCTCCAGGTGCGCCACGAGGATTCCCTCGGCCTGACGGTAGGCGCTCTCTGCTTCCAACACCTTCCTAACGAGGTCCCTCTTGTTGTCTTCACTGGGCAAGTTCGCCAGTTTCCTTTCGAATCCGTCGAAGAGTTCAGGTGACGAAGGGACATAGACGGGTGTGCCACCTGCCTTTACGGTGGGTGTTTTTCTAGAGAAGGAGGGGAGGATGCAGCCGTTGACGTAGGCCGAGCACATTGGAGGGAGGTGGAAGATCCCGGTCCCGTTTAGGTGCAGCTTGGTGGTTTTCTGCGCGGCCCCGGTGCGTGGGCAGTGCTGTATGACTCGCCCCCCTTCAGGTAGACTGTACACCCAGTTGCTGGAAAGGCGAGCCCGATAAAAAATCGCCTCCGACGTGGCACGCACTCTAGTCTCACACGCCCCCCTCGTGTCTAATCCCGAGAACACAGAGTAAAGACACGAGGTGCTGGGGTATTCTATCACCTCCCTACGAGGCGGGCAAATGGTCACCGGTCCCTCTTTGCAGTCCAGCAGTTGGCTGAGGGGACCTCTCTTGCGGGGGAGGTATCCCCAACACTCCACTTTGGCCCCTGCCTCTCCTAGACGGGCGGCTGGGAACTAGCCCACTCCCAGTCAATCGGCTGCTGGCAGCTGGGGAGCCGGGAGGCTCCTTTCGAGCGTACGCCACCTGGGTTAGCTTGGGGCCACTGGAGATGCATTTGGCTTGCAGGGAGAGTGGCTGCTAAGCTATATCCCCGAGATAGCCCTGGCACTGAAGTTCAGCGTCCCCTTGTTGGGCTCCATGGTGGGTGGGGAGTCTCGGGGATGAAAGTTACCATTCTATTATGGATGATAATACTTTCCTTAACAAAAGGCATTGCACCGATGCTGATATAGCAAGGAAAACTAATTGTAACAGTAATGAAAGATTTTTCATTATTTCAAGTATAGTGGAAGGAGCCTTAAAAAAGATATCTCCCTTTGCATTACATAGGGTATTGAGATTTCTGGCTGGAGAAGTGACCTCAGTAAAGCGCCTCAGAGATGGGTCAATTTTAGTAGAGGTAAAAGATGAAAAACAGGCAGCGAAACTCAAGACAGCCACCATGTTTCACGATGTGGCTGTAAAAGTTGAAGCTCACAGAACCCTCAACTTTGTTGAGGGTGTGGTCTTCAGCTACGATTTAATGGGCATTAGTGATGAGGAGATACTGGGAGAATTAAAGGAACAAGGTGTTGTTGGTGTGCGGAGGATTAAATCTCGCAGGGATGGTATACTTATCGACACACCAAATCTAGTCCTAAAATTTGCAAGAACTAACCTCCCTGAAAGGATCACAGCTGGATATCTCTCCCTGCCTGTGAGAGTATTTATCCCGAATCCGATGAGGTGTTACAAGTGCCAAAAGTTTGGCCACACCTCCTCTCGGTGTGCTGAGGTAGAGAAGTGTGGACGCTGTGGAGGAAATAAACATGAAGGACATTGCCTGACTGCCACGAAGTGCTTGAACTGCAGTGGTGAGCACCCTGCATGGTCACCCAGCTGCCCCATATTCAAACAAGAGAGAGCAATTCAGGAGATCAAGGTCAAAAGAAAGCTATCCTATATGGAAGCTAAGAGAGAAATGAAAGCCTTAACACCTCAGCATAAGGGCCCCTCATATGCCGCTGTAGCTACCAGAGTGGTCGAGACTAAGGAGATGGGTACTCAGACCCAACTCCCTCCCGTCTGTGCTCCCTGTAAAGTGATATTGACCACCTTTGCTGCCACTGTAACGGAAAGCCAGAAACTGGCCGTTCAGTCAAAGAAGAACAGAATGCCCTCCAAAACAAGTGCCATTCCGGAACATCCCCAACCAAGGAACAAGTCCCCATCACCAATCCCCTCTGATATGGAAGACATATCAGAGGAGGAATTGAAAAAAATAAGGTACAAGAAAAAGGGAGACCGGCAGAAAATTATTAGATGATATGGATAACATATCATCAAGTCCCCTTTATTTTTAATCTAGCCTTATAAAGTTTTTAGCGGTCTATTTATTTATTGAATAATAACTATGCCTTGTAACAACTTCATCATGCCTGCAGTACAACCAAACATGAATGGGTTTGATAAGGGGAAGAGGTTTCTGTTGTTACAATGGAATTGTAATGGTTTCTACTCCCATCATGAGGAGCTGAAACTGTTAATTAATGATTTTAACCCAAGTGTTTTGTGTCTCCAAGAAACACATTTTAAGACAACTGATAAAGGCAGCATAAAGGGATTTAAAGTTTTTAGATTTGATGACTTGCTTGGCAACAGAGCTAGGGGTGGGGTGGCCATAGCTGTCCGGGAGGGTCTTTTTACCTCCCAGGTTGGACTTCTCTCACCACTTCAAGCTGTGGCAGTCACTGTTGCTACCCCTACAAAAATCACATTATGTAATATATACTTACCAGAATGGGCTCCGGTGAATAGGACCAACCTTGAAGATCTAGTAAAACAACTGCCAAAGCCCTTTGTACTGTTGGGAGACTTTAATGCCCACAATAGGGAATGGGGAGATGATTTAAGGGACCATAACGGCAGAGGACACCTCTTGGAAAATTTTTTTAATGACTATGACCTGATTTTATTGAACAACAATGAAAAAACCCATTTTAACCCTTTTAATGGTAGGTACTCTGCCATTGATTTGTTTTCAAGTTCTAGCTCCATCGCAACACATTTTAACTTATCAGTGCATGATGACCTATGTGGTAGTGACCACTTCCCCTTGTTAATAACGATGGCAGGTGGGCGTAGTCCTACATATGAAGCTCCAAAATCCTGGATCATAAGGAGGGCCAATTGGGAAAAATTTAAGGAAAAATTTTTATTTAAATATGATCCAAACCTTCAAGCTTCAGAGAATATAAAGGCTCTAACACAGGCTATCATACAAGCTGCCAAAAATAGTGTTCCATTATCATCAGGAGGTCCCCAACGACCATCAGTACCTTGGTGGAACAATGAATGTGCAGAGGCAGTTAAGAAAAGGAAGAAAGCCCTCCAGATTTTCAAAAAATATCCCACGGAAGGTAACCTCAAGGCTTTTTTAAGACTGAGGACAAGAGCTCGCAAGGTAGTGAAAGAAGCAAAGAGATCTGCTTGGATGAAATACGTTTCATCAATAAACCACCGCACACCAATAACACAGGTTTGGAGGAAGGTCAAAAGGATGTTCGGCACTTGGCAGCCCCCTGTCTCACAACTTATTATTGGTGATAAGATTTTGACATCCCCAGCAGAGCTCACTGAGGAATTTGGGCTGCACTTTAGCAAAATCAGCAGCACAAGTAATTACCATCCAACCTTCGCAAGGTTTAAGAAACAGTCTGAGCGAATACCTATAGATTTTAGCAACACACAACAGTTAGCTGCCTATAACGAACCATTTACGAGGTGGGAATTACTTGCTGCCATTAATGATACAAGGGACACATGCCCAGGAAATGACGGGGTGCATAATGCCTTTTTGAGGAACCTGCCTGAGAATGCGATTCAGGATGTACTTTATAACATCAATAAACTCTGGTCAGAAGATGCGTTCCCCGATGCATGGCGTGAGTCAATTATTGTACCAATACCAAAACTAGGCAGAAACTGTAACCACCCCTCAGACTACCGCCCTATAAGCCTTACAAGTTGCATGTGCAAACTCATGGAGAAGATGGTCAATAAAAGGCTGATATGGTACCTTGAGAAAAAGAAACTTATTTCAAACATTCAGTGTGGTTTCAGGCACAGTAGATCTACCACAGACCACCTAGTAAGGATTGACAACTTTATCCAAGAAGCTTTTCTTCTAAGACAATATGTAATTGGTGTGTTTTTTGATATTGAGAAGGCTTATGATATGACATGGCGACACAAGATTTTAACAACTATCCATCGTTGGAATATTAGAGGGCATATAGCAAAATTCATAAGAAACTTTTTAGAAAATCGGCTTTTTAGAGTTCGTATAGGGAATACCACCTCAAGGCCATTTACACAAGAAAATGGTGTGCCCCAAGGCTCAATCTTAAGTGTGACACTGTTTGCAATAGCAATTAATGATATAGTCTCATGCATCAAATTGCCAGTGGTTGCATCATTGTTTGTGGATGACCTAGCCATATTCTGTAGGTCATCCAAAATATCAGGGGCATCTAGGCAAGTACAGCTCACACTAAATCGATTGAATACATGGTGTAACAGTAGTGGTTTTCGTTTCTCAACCACCAAGACTAAATGCATCCTCTTCCACAGGAAGCGAGGAGTTTTCCCGTATCCAAATCTTACACTCGGAAGACATGTCTTGCCTTTTGTTGAGTCCACACGTTTCCTAGGGCTTGAGCTTGATAAAAGACTTAATTGGCGAAACCATATCAGTCTTTTAAAGGAGAGATGCTCCAAAGCCTTAAATATCTTAAGGATTTTAACTAACTCCTCCTGGGGAGCAGACAGATCCTCCATGCTTCAATTATATAGAGCATTGGTGCGTTCAAAATTAGACTATGGTTGTCTTATATATTCTTCAACCCGCCAGTCTTACCTTAGAATGCTGAACTCAGTACATAACCGTGGTCTAAGGCTATCCACAGGAGCATATAGAACCAGCCCAGTCCAAAGTATCTACTGTGACTCAGGGGAACCTCCCCTTTGGGTGAGGAGGAATCTATTGATGTCTGGATATGTGGCAAAGATTTTATCTATGCCCTCCCATCCCTGTTTTAAGATAATTTTTAAACCAAAGTTTTTAGATGTTTTTATACGACGACCAAGAGCCACAATACCTCTTGGGATCCGATTTTATAATTTTATTCGCGAAACTACCTTCACACTTCCTGAAGTACATGAAGCAGGGTTCTCAAGTATTCCACCATGGAAAATCCCACTACCTATTTGTGAGACAATCCTGCTGCACTATCCGAGATCATCCACTCCTGATGTCATGTACAGGAAGAGATTTCATGAGATCCTAAATTTTTATCATGCATATATTCCATTTTATACCGATGGCTCCAAGACAGAGACTGGCACAGCATGCGCATTTACCTCGAACGATTATGGCACTATGAAAATTAGGCTCCATCCACACTGTAGCATATTCACTGCAGAACTTTTAGCCATAAGGATGGCACTATCATATATAAAAGGAAAAAATGGGAAATACATAATATGTACAGACTCACACAGTGCTTTACAATCTATCTCAGGGTATTTCCCTCTCCACCCCATAGTGCAAGACATACAAGCCCTGCTCTTAGAGCTTAAAGAGGAGGACATAGAAGTTCTATTCTTATGGGTCCCAGGGCACACGGGAATACAGGGAAACGAGAAAGCAGATATGGCTGCAAAAGAAGCTCTGAAAAGTTGGGACAGAGACTGGAAACTAGTACCAGCTCAGGATTTAAAGAACTCCCTGAGAAAAATAAGCATAGCTCAGTGGAAAGAGGAATGGCAGAGCTTATTAGGGAACAAACTCCAAGCTGTGAAGAAGGAATTAACCCCTTGGGAATCCTCTAACAGAAGTTGTAGGAGGGAGGAAGTTGTCCTCACTCGCCTTAGGATAGGACATAGTGCTTTGACACATGCCTACCTCTTCTCTGAAGAGAAGATTCCGCCTCATTGCGAGGAATGTAACTCCCCCCTCAGCATCCAGCATCTCTTGCTGGAATGCAACAAGTACCATGGGATCCGTAGTATGCTTGGAATAAGAGGAGATTTAGCCACAATCCTAAAAGATAACCCGGATACAATTTCCAGAGTTTTACTCTTTTTAAAAAAATCTGGCCTATTTGATAAACTTTAGTTGTCAAGAAAAGAGAGTTCATGATTATTATTACCCTCTTTTAATAACATATTTATTTACTGACCTTTTATCTTAACCTTTTAATAGTGCTTCTTTTATACCTAGAGAAACAATTTTGAAGAACTAATTATTTATTTATCTATTATTTAATTACTTTTAATCTTGAGAAAGGATGCATGCAATGTACTAGGTACAAACAAAGAACAGGCATGACATGTGAGTTATTGGTGCCAATGACCATAGTTGTCGAAGCACCTTTTATCTTAACTACTACTACTACTACCATTTCGGACGATGATTACGCTCATGCAACAACCGTTTGGGACGCTTTTGAATGCAAGACACTCGGGGACTATAGAGACATTTATCTAAAATCTGATGTGCCTCTTTTAACCGATGTTTTTGAGAATTTCCGTAATGTCTGCCTTGAAGCATATAATCTTGATCCAGCATGGTATTATACCGCTCCGGGGTTAACATTTGACGCAATGCTAAAGCATACCAAAATCGAGCTGGAACTATTAACAGATTATGATATGATTTTAATGATTGAGAAAGATATTCTCGATCAATATTACGTCGAGGCAAACAATAAGTACGTGGAGGAATACGATTCAAAGTCTGAGTCACGTTTTTGTCATNCCGAACAACAATCTTAGAGGAAAAATAATTTCACTAATTTTCGTTTTTGAATGTTCTTTCAATTTTAACCTTGATTCGAATTGAGCCTTTTGCAAATTATAAGAATCTATTATTGAAAACGAACAAGTTCCCAAAGCAGTTGAAACTATACCCGGATTGTCAATTCTATCAATAACAAAACCATGTTTCTTGATCTCAATTTGTGAAAACAGATGTGGAAAGAAATTATCAATTAATTTTATAGAATCATCTTTCTTGAATTCACCATGCGAATTAACACCATCAATAATAAAAGTCATATAACAATCAGCATTGTTTATATATTACACAAAAACAAACATATATATAATTCTTACCTGATTCTCCCAATACCCCTATTGCTTCAATGAATGCATGTGGTAAAGTTTAGCACAATCTTCTTCAAATTGTTAAAAATCCGTTTTTCTGTAGCTAGTGTTCATTCTAGCACAAACCACCTTTGGCGTACTTTCTACCGCTTTCACTTGCTTCGAGTAAAGATGTGGTGAAACAAGACCCAATGCATGTGGTAAAGTTTAGCACCATCTTCTTCAATATATTTAAAAATCCGTCATTATTTTTTTGTATAGCTAGAGTGTACGTTCTACCACAATCAAGTTATTCAACACCTTTGGCATACTTTCTACCACTTTCACTGACATCGAGTCAGGATGCAGAGGAGCATGGTTATATATCAACTTGTATACAGTTAAAAAAAATAAAATCTCAAATGAAAAAATNGGGGGAGGTTTTTTGCTCCGTCTCCTCTCTTCGTCTCCTCTCTTCGTCTCCTCTCTTCGTCTTCTCTCTTCGTCTCCTCTCTTCGTCTCCTCTATTCTTCTCGGCGTCGCTAGCCCATAACTTAATATGGGTAGGAGCCATCCATTCCATTCAATTTGTCTGCTTTTTTATTAGCTGGTTCCAATCGATTCCAATGATGAAAATTTTGTGGCCACAAATGAGATTCGAACCCGAGTTCTCTTACTTATGAAGCTACGTACCGCACAGACAACGGCACGCAGTGGAATAAGAATTCGAGTTTTAAAGTCTATTTAATTTCCTATGAGCTGAGTGACGTAGAGTGACCTCGAGCTGTGTGACGTCTAAGCATGCCGCCGCCTCGTGAAAGAGATAGTGGCTTCCGGATGTTATGATAAGTCAGTTAGCTCGCCGCGTATGAAGAGGAAAGACATGAAAACGTAAATAAATCTCACTTATATTTTTAAAATTCTTCAATAATTTTCTCGTTTAGTACATCATATGTTAAGTTCTTCTCACCAATTAGTATAACATAACAAATTGTATCTTTTGGAACAGGAGAATTAAAGTCAACTGATAATCTAATACTCATTCTGTTGTTGACGGTCACTTGTTTTCTTTTCGATAAGTTAAGTATATACATCGGTCTATTTTTTATAAATTCTGAAGGTGTGTAATACATTTCAGTATTTTTCAAGATGACACGTTTAAAAGTAGCGTAGGCATCATACATTTTGAAATAANACCTGCCCGGAAAGTGGGAGACCTGGGTTCGAGTCCCAGTCGTGTCGCTATTTTTCACACTTATTATTCCTTTGAAATTCGAGATTTTTCAGTTAATGAAATTCCCGAATACAACGAAAAGGGGTATATTTTAGAAGTGGATTTAGAATACCCAACATCTCTACATGATGAACATTCCGATTTACCACTTTGCCCCGAAAATAAGGCTCCACCAGGTAAAAAGCATAAGAAATTGTTAACAACACTCAAGGATAAGATGAAATATACTATCCATTATGTGAACTTAAAGCAGGCTCTCTCCTTAGGTCTCCAACTCAAAAAAGTACATAGAGTGATAGAATTTAGTCAATCACCTTGGTTAAAATCGTACATTTATCTAAACACCGATCGAAGAAAAGTTGCGAGTAACGATTTTGAAAAGGATTTCTATAAATTGATGAATAACGCCGGATTTGGGAAAACGTGCGAAAAAGAATAAATTTAGAGTTGGTTTCCGATGAAAAAAGACTCAACAAATTAATTAATATGTCTACATTCCTCAATCGTACGATTTTCAATGAAAACTTAGTTGCCATCCATCGTAGGAAATCTTCAATAAAGATGGATAAACCGATTTACATTGGTTTTTGCGTTCTCGATTTAAGTAAAACGCTAATGTATCATTTTCACTACAAGATGATGTACTGGCGTACACCGATACCGATAGCTTTATTTATTGCATTAAAACCGAAAACATATACGAGGATATGCTAAAAAATCTAGACACGTTTGACACTTCAAATTATCCCCAAGATCATCCATGCTACTCTGTTCGAAACAAAAAGTTTATTGGTAAGTTCAAAGATGAGTGCGATGGGAAATTAATGACACATTTTGTCGGTTTAAGCAGCAAACTCTATTCGTATAAAGTTAAGGGTGAAAAAGAGAGCTAAAGGAATAACTAAAACAGTCATAAACAAAGCGTTACATTTCAGTGATTATGTTCAATGTCTGAGGGAGAAATCTATAGAATATCGAAAAATGAATGTAATGAGAAGCATGAGACATCAACTTTACACAATAGAGATGAATAAAGTTGCTCTTGATGCCTCCGACGATAAGCGATACATTTGCGAAGACGGATTAAATACACTCGCATGGGGTCATCACCGAATTCCACGAAAAAGAACACATGACGAGGCATTTTGTGATGAAACTTGAAAAAAGAAAGCGAGACTAAAAATTATTCAGAGTTAATCATGACGTTAGCCTGGAAGCATCCCTTTACTTGCATTTGCACAGGTCCTTCGGGCTGTATGGCTGCCCCTCACTTAAAAAGGTAATCTTCAATGTGCCAGAAAAAATTGTCATAAACTGACCGATTGGTATACAAAAAATTATTGTAACTATTAGAAAGAAATAAATTTGTTAATCTACATACTCTTTGTTGTTTATTTACTACATCCTTCCTTAGAATAAGGTAAATAAAAGATGAAATTTGATTCACCTTTTTTTTATTTTCAAAATGTGTTTATTACAATAACACCATTGGTTTTTCTTCAATGACAAACATAAACTTTAGCGTATGGAGTCGAGCTCCCTTGGTAGCATAAGTTCTACCATATTTCACTCGTGGTTCCTCTCCATCAATGTAAAACACTGCTTTACTCGTTGAAGGCCATCCTCCATCAACTTTTGTTCTCCCCGGAAGAACTCCTCCCTCTTTTGGTCTATAAATTTCATGAACGTTCAACCAGAGAACGGGATTCCGCTGCTTGGCTTTTCGCAACTTTTCCGGATTGGTAATGTCACTCTCCAGAACAATATTGAATCGCGTCACCTTTCCATCCCAATCTTCAAAGCCAGAAAATGTCACGTCATCTCCAACAATCTCAATACTGCGAGATCGAGTTCTAAACACACAGAAGTAGGATTTATTAAATTTAATATTCAAGGTGAAATCTGTATTATTTTTTATCAGTTGGTCCTTGGTTAGATAGATTTTAAAAGGTCCTCCGAACTCCGGCTCTATCACATGCAGGTAAGTATCTCCCAAACGAGCTGTGGGACACTCCAAAAGATATGGGAATTCGGAAGACTTTTTATCTCGTCAAATGTCCAAATGGTAAATGATGAGAGAAGAAAAATTCTCAATGCTTTAACGTACCTGAAGAGGAAAAAAAGAGAAGGCGATCACACCGGATTTTCTCCTCTTTACCCTCACCTCGCACCTTTACGGCACCTCGCAAAAATCTAAAACACCACTTCTCAGTTTACTCCATCCGCCTTTGCAAATTCAGAGTGTCGGGGAACGCATAGGATGGCGATTATTTGTTTAAATAACACTTAAAGGTCAAACTGTGCTAGAACTCTTATTTTCATTCTACTACATGTAGTTTTTAGAAACCAAAGACATAGTGCTTCCCAATATCATGCGAGCATGCCCATTCAGTGTACCACCTTGGAAGCTGTCCAGGCCTGATGTCTCATTTGGGTTGGCTGCTCAACCAAGGGCCACCTTGCTCCCTGATGAACTGCGGTCCAGATCCTTGTTGGCNTATAATTTGACATTCTCCTTCGAGGAGTTGAAGTCATCAATTTCCTCCAATGTTAGCTGAAGGTATTTAGGGAGAAAAATGCATCTAGATACCCCGTCAAATTTTACTTCTGCCACCAAGGAATTTCCGTATCTGGTGTTTATTTGCAGCAGTTTTTCAATCACATATTTTTCCCCCTCTTTTATGTCTTCTTTTTTCAGAAATTGCGACTTCTTGCTTGCAGCAATCTTGCTCTCGTCTCAGACATCTATAGAACAATTGAGAAAATGGTTAATTACGTTTGAAAGTATAAAGATAGATTATGAAAACATGACTTCTACGTCAATTTGTTTATTCCATACCAATTGTAGTTTGGATCGGAACTGCCAAATCCTTTTTCATTATGGTTAGTCTCGGAACTAGTATCTGTCACCAAAAAGCTGATGTCCGTAGCAATTTTTTCAAATATAATTTGGCAAATTCGATCACCCTTGTTCACTATAAAATCTTCATCGCTATGATTATAGAGAAGAACTTTAATTTCACCTCTGAAATCTGCATCGACAACACCGGCACCGACTTCTAAACCATGTTATGCCTCCCCTCTGAGGGAGGCATAACATGGCTCCAGGTGCGCCACGAGGATTCCCTCGGCCTGACGGTAGGCGCTCTCTGCTTCCAACACCTTCCTAACGAGGTCCCTCTTGTTGTCTTCACTGGGCAAGTTCGCCAGTTTCCTTTCGAATCCGTCGAAGAGTTCAGGTGACGAAGGGACATAGACGGGTGTGCCACCTGCCTTTACGGTGGGTGTTTTTCTAGAGAAGGAGGGGAGGATGCAGCCGTTGACGTAGGCCGAGCACATTGGAGGGAGGTGGAAGATCCCGGTCCCGTTTAGGTGCAGCTTGGTGGTTTTCTGCGCGGCCCCGGTGCGTGGGCAGTGCTGTATGACTCGCCCCCCTTCAGGTAGACTGTACACCCAGTTGCTGGAAAGGCGAGCCCGATAAAAAATCGCCTCCGACGTGGCACGCACTCTAGTCTCACACGCCCCCCTCGTGTCTAATCCCGAGAACACAGAGTAAAGACACGAGGTGCTGGGGTATTCTATCACCTCCCTACGAGGCGGGCAAATGGTCACCGGTCCCTCTTTGCAGTCCAGCAGTTGGCTGAGGGGACCTCTCTTGCGGGGGAGGTATCCCCAACACTCCACTTTGGCCCCTGCCTCTCCTAGACGGGCGGCTGGGAACTAGCCCACTCCCAGTCAATCGGCTGCTGGCAGCTGGGGAGCCGGGAGGCTCCTTTCGAGCGTACGCCACCTGGGTTAGNAAGACATATCAGAGGAGGAATTAAGGTACAAGAAAAAGGGAGACCGGCAGAAAATTGTTCGATGATGTGGATAACATATCATCAAGTTCCCTTTATTTTTAATCTAGCCTTATAAAGTTTTTAGCAGTCTATTTATTTTTTGATTAATAACTATGCCTCTTAACAACTTCATCATGCCTGCAGTACAACCAAACATGAATGGGTTTGATAAGGGGAAGAGGTTTCTATTGTTACAATGGAATTGTAACAGTTTCTACTCTCATCACGAGGAGCTGAAGCTGTTAATTAATGATTTTAACCCAAGTGTTTTGCGTCTCCAAGAAACACCTTTTAAGACAACTGATAAAGGCAGCATAAAGGGATTTAAAGTTTTTAGATTTGATGACTTGCTTGGCAACAGAGCTAGGGGTGGGGTGGCCATAGCTGTCCCGGAGGGCCTTTTTACCTCCCAGGTTGAACTTCTCTCACCACTTCAAGCTGTGGCAGTCACTGTTGCTACCCCTACAAAAATAACATTATGTAATATATACTTACCAGAATGGGCTCCGGTGAATAGGACCAACCTTGAAGATCTAGTAAAACAACTGCCAAAGCCCTTTGTACTGTTGGGAGACTTTAATGCCCACAATAGGGAATGGGGAGATGATTTAAGGGACCATAACGGCAGAGGACACCTCTTGGAAAATTTTTTTAATGACTATGACCTGATTTTATTGAACAACAATGAAAAAACCCATTTTAACCCTTTTAATGGTAGGTACTCTGCCATTGATTTGTTTTCAAGTTCTAGCTCCATCGCAACACATTTTAACTTATCAGTGCATGATGACCTATGTGGTAGTGACCACTTCCCCTTGTTAATAACGATGGCAGGTGGGCGTAGTCCTACATATGAAGCTCCAAAATCCTGGATCATAAGGAGGGCCAATTGGGAAAAATTTAAGGAAAAATTTTTATTTAAATATGATCCAAACCTTCAAGCTTCAGAGAATATAAAGGCT
>KZ309694.1:21489-82756 GCA_000376725.2 Ladona fulva
TACCACCTTGGAAGCTGTCCAGGCCTGATGTCTCATTTGGGTTGGCTGCTCAACCAAGGGCCACCTTGCTCCCTGATGAACTGCGGTCCAGATCCTTGTTGGCATTATCTGAATTCCAAGGTTTTAATATTGTATATACAGATGGATGCAAGGTGTGCAAGTGCATTCATTGGCTCAGGTCTTTTACATGGGGTCAAGCTACACTCAATATGCAGTGTATTTGTAGCAGAGCTAATGGCCATCAAGCTTGCCCTAGAATTCTTCCAGGATCAAGAGCTACCCACTCTCATCTGTTCCGACTCAATGAGGTCACTGAAAGCCATCACCTGCTATGAACCTGCACACCCACTTGTCCAGGAAGTGCAATATCTGTGAAGTAGACTGTGAGAGAGGAGTGCAAGTTTCTTTGGATTCCAGGATGTGTGAACATAGCAGGAAATGAAGCAGCAGACAGGGCAGCAAAAGAAGCCACAAGAAAGCCTACAATAGATTTTGAAGAAGTGGCCTCAGGAGATCTGAAGTCCCAACTAAAAAGTATTGCCTTTAAGGACTGGGAAGAGCAATGGTCTTCACTAACAGAGAATAAGTTACGTGCAATCAAGGAAACCGTAAAACCTTGGGGCTCTTCTGTCAGAAAGAATAGGAGGGAGGAAGTAGTTTTAACTCGATTGAGAATTGCACTAACGCACTCATACCTTTTTACAACTCACCGTATACCTCCCCACTGTGACAAGTGTAACACCCAACTCTCTATATGTCACATCCTCACTGAGTGCAGGATCTATTCTAGCGAACAGGAGAGATATTTGGGAGTGAGCATACTGAAAGATATTATTGGAGATGATCATAGCTAGCATAAGACACTAGCTAGACAATGGTAGAAAGATTACCTGGAAAATGTTCAATTTTCTATCTCACAGAATATGAAGCATTTCTGGACATTGTTAAAAACCAAAAATATCTTGATAAACTACCTCTTAGAATGTTCTTGGATGATACATCAGCTGACAGCTATAGCAAGTTAATTTGCTAACTACTTTTCACAGGCATATACAGGACCAAAGAATACTGAAATTCCTGAATTAATTTCTTATGGGAATGTTAATATTAACAAAATACACGTTTCCTGCAAAAAAATAACGATAAATTGCTATCACTTGACAGATCTAAAGTTGCTGGGCCTGACTGTATTCCTGCCTCTGTTTTAAAAACATGTCATAGTCCCTTTGTATATCCTCTATATATAATATATAACAAATCCTTGAGTAGTGGTATATTTCCATCATTATTTAAAACTAGTAATATAACCCCAATATATAAAAGTGGTGACAAATCAACCATCTCAAATTATAGACCTATCACCATTCAGTCTTCATTAGCAAAAGTTTTGGAAAGCTCTGTGGTTGACAAAATTTCTTCGTATGTAAAATCACTAATTATTAAAGAGCAGCATAGCTTCTTCCAAGGTAGATCAACTGCTACTAACCTATTATGTTATCAAGATTATATCATAAATGCCTTTGACAGTCACCACCAAGTGGATGCAATGTATACAGACTTCTCCAAGGCTTTTGAGAAAGTTAATCATGCCATCTTGTTAGCAAAACTGCAGGCCTATGGATTTGGTGGTTGTATACTTGGCTGGTTTAACAGCTATCTTAATGAAAGAATATTGAGTTTGTGTAAATGGATGTAAGTCTTATACATTTAAAGCTTATTCAAGAGTTCCCCAGGGGTCTCACCTAGGACAATTATTATTTAATTTATTCATTAATGATATTCATCAATATTTATCTCCTTTATCTTTCTCACTTTATGCAGATGACCTAAAAGTATATAGTATAATAAAATTAAATGATTGCCTTATATTACAAACTTCTCTTGACAGGCTGTCTACATGGTGCAAAATAAATAAGATGATATTAAATAAGTCTAAATGTCTACTTATAACATTTCATAGGATTTACTCCCCCATTAATTTTGATTATCAAATACACAGCAATTTATTAAATAGAGTAAAGACTGTGAATGATCTAGGGGTGATTTTTGCCACCTGTCTGAGTTTCCAACCTCACATTGATAACATTACTGTGAAAGCCTGTAAACAACTTGTCTTTTTATACAGAATTACCAGAGATTTCAATAGTATTTTTACCTTCAAACATTTATTCTTTTCCCTGGTTCATCTTATATTGGAGTTTTGTTCAATAGTGTGGTCTTCATATTACAGCATACATAAAATCAAATTAGAAAGAGTACAACACAAACTGTTTCGGATTATTTCTTAAAAATTTAATGGTGGACTCAAATGAGATCACTAGCATGCTTAGCTGTAGANCCCCAAACTGGCAAGAAGATCAACACCCTTGTCAAAAAACAGGATACATTAGACACGCTCACTGCATATTATCAAAATGTCAGGGGTATTATATAAAAATAAGTGAACTCAAATCTGTTACATCTTGTGAAAACTATAATACTCTAATATTCACTGAAACTTGGTTAAATCCTGACATTTCCTCATCTGAGCTTGGTCTGGGTAATTATAATATCTATAGAACAGATAGGAATGAGATAACTTCTAACAAGAAAATAGGTGGTGGTGTACTAATTGTCATTAAAAAATGCCTCAAATCTTATTTTATCCCAAGTTATCATTCTAGTGTAGAAAAGTTTGCTTGTGTAAGTGGAGGAAAATATAAAATATTAGTTGGCTCTGTCTATCTACCACCTGCTGCAAGCTGTGAATTATATGAAGCTCATGTATATTCATTAGAATACATATTCAATGCACAATACTTCAATGACATATTTATAGCAGGTGATTATAACTTACCTGGTTTAGACTGGAAAAATCTCTAAAATTCCTCTATTAATCCCCAAGCTAAAACTAATATTGATATTATCACCTTTCTTGGTCTTTCTCAAATAAACAGCATCCAGAATCAAAAAAACCATACCCCTGACCTGGTGTTTAGATCATTCACTAACTCATCTTGTACTTCTGCTTCTGTTCCAATATTACCTTGTGATAATCATCACCCAGCTATTTACTGTGAGCTAAAATTAAAAGATCACATTCAATTGATAAACTATTCCATGAAACTGTTTGACTTTAAGTCCTGTGACTATATTTCACTGGTTGAGCATCTACAGGGAATAAACTGGGCTGGTTTACTTTGTAATATAAATGTAAATAATGACTAAGAGATATTTTATAAGGTTTTGCATGATGCAATTGCATAATTTAGGGTGATAAAGTAAGGAATGAGGAGGCCCCTGCAGCGTGTGGGAGAAGACAGAATATTGATGGATATTTTTAAGAAACGGCAAAGAAACTGGATTGGACACTTCCTAAGGCATGCAGGACTATTGAAAATGGCAGTAGAGGGAGCGGTGGAAGGTAAGATGAAGAGAGGGAGGAGGAGAAGAAAGCTTTTGGATGAAGTAAAAGGAAGAGAAGGATACGCAAAATTTAAAGCTAAAGCCTTGGGAAGGAAATTATTTTAAAACCAATGATGCCAAGGACCTGCCATTTGGCAGAAAACCAATGATGATGATATATAATGGTAGTTTTCCTAGATGATTTTCCACAGAACTTAAACAACTAATCAGCATAAAAATATCTATACATAAGGCATATAAAATGTCATCTCACCCAATGGATTAGAATCATTTCAACTTCTTGACAAAAATGCAAGACGCTAGCTAGACAATGTTACAAAGATTACCTGGAAAAGGTTCAATGTTCTATCTCACAGAATATGAAGCATTTCTGGACATTTGTGAAAAACAAAAAATCTCTTGATTAATTACTGCATAGAATGTTCTTGGATGATACATCAGCTGACAGCTATACTGGTATAGCAAATTTATTTGCTAACTACTTTTCACAGGTACATACAGGGCCAAAGAACACTGACATTCCTGAATTAATTTCTTATGGGAATGTTAATATTAACAAAATACACGTTTCCTGCAAAGAAATAGAGGATAAATTGCTATCATTTGACAGATCTAGAGGTGCTGGGCCTGACTGTATTCCTGCCTCTGTTTTAAATACATGTCATAGTCCCTTGGTATATCCACTATATATAGTATATAACAAATCCTTGAGTAGTGGTATATTTCCATCATTATTTAAAACCAGTAATATGACCCCAATATATAAAAGTGGTGATAAATTAATCAACTCAATTTATAGACCTATCACCATTCAGCCTTCATTAGCAAAAATTTTGGAAAGCTTAGTGGTTGACAAAATTTCTTCTGATGTAAAATCACTAATTATTAAAGAACAGCATGGTTTCTTCCAAGGTAGATCAACTGCTACTAACATATTATGTTATCAAGATTATATCATAAATGCCTTTGGCAGTCACCACCAAGTGGATGCAATACATAGAGACTTCTCCAAGGTTTTTGATAAAGTTAATCATGCCACCTTGTTAGCAAAACTGCAGGCCTATGGATTTGGTGGTTATGTACTGGGATGGATTAACAGCTATCTTAACGAAAGAAAATTGACAGTTTGTGTAAATGGTACATTTAAAGCTTATTCAGGAGTTCCCCAAGGGTCTCACCTAGGACCATTATTATTTAATTTATTCATTAATGGGGAAAGAAGAAATTTGAATGAATTTGTTTAATTTTTTACATTAACTGGTAGAAAAAGTAATTTGAATGAATTATTTAATTTATTCATTAATGATATTCATCAATATTTATCTCCTTTATCTTTCTCACTTTATGCAGATGACCTAAAAGTATATAGTATAATAAAATTAAATGATTGCCTTATATTACAAACTTCTCTTGACAGGCTGTCTACATGGTGCAAAATAAATAAGATGATATTAAATAAGTCTAAATGTCTACTTATAACATTTCATAGGATTTACTCCCCCATTAATTTTGATTATCAAATACACAGCAATTTATTAAATAGAGTAAAGACTGTGAATGATCTAGGGGTGATTTTTGCCACCTGTCTGAGTTTCCAACCTCACATTGATAACATTACTGTGAAAGCCTGTAAACAACTTGTCTTTTTATACAGAATTACCAGAGATTTCAATAGTATTTTTACCTTCAAACATTTATTCTTTTCCCTGGTTCATCTTATATTGGAGTTTTGTTCAATAGTGTGGTCTTCATATTACAGCATACATAAAATCAAATTAGAAAGAGTACAACACAAACTGTTTCGGATTATTTCTTAAAAATTTAATGGTGGACTCAAATGAGATCACTAGCATGCTTAGCTGTAGAGTTTCACAAAAAAATGTTTTCACACCACAGTTCTAGTATGGTAAAGAAAGAGGTTATTATCTTCCGCTTTTTTCGAAGGTGAAGTAAAAAAGGTTTGAGTGGATTAAATATCACTAAAGATAAGGTGCAAAATGACTTCAGCTGTCAAAGCACCTTAATAAAAGTTACTACTTCACCTAAAACACATGAAAAAATCTTACATTCATCACAAAACAACTACACCACCTCACCAAAATTCCAAATTATGTGCTTAAATGAACTTAGTGAAGAAATTGATATATAATATTAGCTTAGACACCCTAAAAATAAGACTGCGATGGCATTGATTTATTTCTTTTATTTTTCTATATGATTAAAAAAAATTTTGCTTGGTGGCTATGGAAGTCATGTTGTATGGTTTATTGTATGGTGTATCTTATCTCATTGTATTTTATTAAGACAGCCATTATTAACAAGACTGCTTTATAAACTTTATGGAGATTAAATGTATTCTATGTATTTTCGTTTTTGGAAACATATTTATGTAATTTTTTTGACTTTGTAGACTNGCTCCGCTGCACAAAAGCAAGGTTTTTACATAAGCTTAGGAATTGTTTCGAGCGAAACTCCTTGTAAATTCTCAACGATTACCCCGAGGAAAGGAAACTGCAAAGGAATGCCTATGTAATTGTATATTTGTTTTATTATGTAAATGGATTTATACCCGTAATAAAACATTATTATTAATAATAACATTGGGATTTTTATGGTCACCGTTTGATAATAAGACTTGGGGTATAGAAATTCAGCATTTTCAATGCTGACTTACTGAAATCTGTTGAGTTGAGGATGATCATACCATGGAAGGTTTTTTTTATGCCAAGTCCATCCAACTTTTATATCAGCACAAAAGAGGTTTGAATCCAGTTTAATTATTGAAATTTCTCCTTAGTATGATTAATTCTTTCAGAATGACTAATTTCTTCTACCTCAGATATAGTCCAAACTGATTTTGTTATTATATGAACAAACTTTATTTTGTTTTGGTATGGCATTAGGTATACATTGAAATTGTCCTCAACATTTCCTGCATTAGATCAACATATTAAAGACAGACACAGGAGAAAGAAATTCTGAGTTACCAAAAATTCTTACAAACTGATAAGTTGTAATGGGATGACTGTCTAAAGACAAAATTTAATTTTTTTACAAGAAATCAGAAGTAATCCAGTGAACACAGACAAGTAATTCTGAGAATGTGAAGTACCTAGTGAATATGTTTTCAAAAATCCTCCACTGTTTGTATCCTTAAACATTTTGGTTGCAACCCATCTTGAATAGTAAGATGGAAATAGATAATAGTCTAAACTATAAAATAACTGAAATCCCATCTAAATTCTAGTTTACTATTGTACAAATTGAAAAATCAGCTGTAAAGCTTTAAATCAAATTCGAAACGTATTACGCTGTGAATGGACTAAATGTTAGTTCAACGACACAAGTGTAGCTATCTTCAAATACGCTAAGAAAATATCATTTTCCGACTTCGTCAAAATGTTTAATTTCGCCAAAACATAGAACATCTTTTGTTTTCGCCAATAATATGCCCTTAGTAGTACGCGAAGATCAAAATATAGATATCCACTAACATATAATACGTAAAAAATTGCTTCGTAAACACTTTAACTCACCAAGAAATGAAAGGTCAAAAGTAGATGATACAGCGATCATTCATAATATTTAAGATTCAGAATCGCAGATCATTTCCAAAAAGCTGCAAACTTACTAACACGTAAAGAAATATAAGAGAAAATAAGAAGATAAAACATTATTGTGACATGATTTATATTTATGGAATCTACTTCAATTAAGCCATTCTCCGACGTATTACAACGAAGTTTTACGAAAAAAGTAACTCTGTTATTCTTTATAATCTTAGCGTGAATCCGCACGTACTCTGTATCATTCCCTGATTGCAATGAACTTAAGAAGAGTCAGAGATGCCCTTAGTAATTTCACTGCAGACGTACCCATACCGGAATGATGTTAAAATGTGCTGCTACCTGGCGAACAATTTGAAATTAGATACTATATTTCAGCCGCAAAGTAATTAAGCATCAACTCTATGTAATACTGAAGTGAACTGATTAATTAAGAGATTATGTACATGCTTGCAACAGCCGAAATAACGTATTCCTGATAGTAGGATGTGATCATCCAAACATCATGTGATCGGAACGCAGCAGACGAAAAACTACTCTTTTGTTTGCATGTCTTTGAGAATCTGATAGATGTCAGGTCTCCAAAAGACCTTATATGATTATTTTATTAAAACGTAAGACTTTTTTGGAAACGCGTAAACTGCTTCAAACATTTGCAAATAAAAAGTAAGATAAAATGGCTGATCGCTCTTCGCGGAAGAGTACTATCTGAAATAAATATGACGTCATTGTAAGGACCATAACCTTGGCAGGAAATCAGAGAAACGAAGACGGCAGTGCATGCAGGTAAACTTCATTTGCTACAAAATTTTCTTTTTAAATTAATAACTAATGAAGTGGTTTGATTTAAAGATGAAAAAATGGAATTTTTAATATATCCTCAACAACTGAAACTTCTCAACTTCTTCTATCATGCTGAAAATTAATTGAAAAAATGAAAAATATTGTACGAAGTTTCCACTCTCACGCCTATGGCGCTTACTTGAAAACCGTTGTAGCTCTAATGAATTTTCTAAACCTTTAAACAGTGACATTTGCATCAAATCCGTCGAAATGATGGAGCTAGAGGATCTTCCTCGAATGCGGAGTTTATCTCCCGGATCTCCAATTGATTCAACGGAAAATTTATCCCGCAAGGTATGTGTAGTCGGCTTAGCATTACCATGTTTAAATGAATCCGACTTGATATCTACGGCCTAAGCAATTTTTAAATGTTCTTCATTAATGTACAATATTATCTGTCAAAGTAGTTAAGCTTGTCAAAGTACCGAACGAAAGGATACATCGACAGTGCTTCATTGAATGTTTACTTGGTTTCGTCATCTGCTTTCCCATGATCCCGCGCGCGGGCTTGTGGAGGGGAGCAGAAGGGAGGTTGGGCGGGTTGCCTAACCAAGTATGCTGAGTCATATCGCTACAGTGCGTGCCGGGGTTGTTACCTGTGAGAACGGAGCAGTCAGTGGATGAGTTCGAAACAGTTCGTGTCGGATCTTGTTTTGGTTATTCAACTTGGCAGTTTTTAGAGCAACCAGAATATACCGATAGTTATTCTACGTCGAGAAAAGTTAGGTTTATTGGGTGACAGTTTATGTCATAGTTTTATCGTTGATGTGTGTATTTCATCATTCACTCGTGTGTCATGAGTGAAGATTCATGAAGACGAAAACACTAACTCGGAGAAAAACGAAGCTGATGGTAAATTTAGAAGAACGAAGTGCTGGGTGTTGAGCTCTCGGTGGAAAGAAGACCTATTGGGTAAGCTTACTTGATGGAGATACTTCTTATTTGAAACATCTCAATCTCTGTAATTACATTAGGTGCTTGTTATTGTTACTAAAAATGTGTAGGCATATGTTTTCAGAGGTATTAAGGTACCTTAATTTAAACAGTTTTGTTATGTTTAAGATTACGGAAATATTTTCATTCGGCTTTGACAATCGCGTATTTCTAATGAAAATATCACCTTTTAAATTCGGCATTATTTTTTATCGGTGTTGTGTTGCTGAGTGAGAAATTGAGACTCGCATATGTGTCACGGTAGTTTATTTTGAGGGGTCGGTATTAAATTTTGATTATTTGATATCGGTGTAGTATTTGTTTTTGTTTACATTCTGTATTCTTGTTTACAATTTAGTCTCATTCTGCGAATTGAAATAGAACTTTGACATCCTACCTGGGAGTTTTCTAAGGGCCGAATGATTTATTGTACAATAGATTTTTTGTTTATTTTTAAGTTTGCGCTTTGAACAAAGGAAATTAAAAAGAGAAGTGAAAAACCATTATATCGTGTAGAAAAAGGCTAATTTGTGTTTTTCTTATAATTTAAAAAAGAAAAGTTAGAAGAATATGGTTTTAAAGTGTAATATCAGAGTAATAGGCTTAAAACTTGTAATATTTTTAAGAATATAAGATGTTTTTACGTTAATTTTCTTCTTGTTCTTGTATAGGTGAAGATGCTGATTGGTGCCATAGCTGTTGGATCAAGACAGCATCCACAATGGCCATCTAGCTTCTTTTGCACAGCATGATTGAACTGGAAACATACATACGAGATGTGCATTAGAATCCTTTGATTTAGTGACGCTGTCTACAACAGCTACTGAAGCACTGTGTCGATATATGACAGGTTGGATTATTGTGGTGACCATCAGTGTGTAACAATTTCAACTATATTCTTAGGTGTAACTGAAGAATGTTACCATGGGTTATGTTACTGATGATTGTCTTTAGTGATTTACCCAGATGATTTAATGTTTTCTATGGGCTGCATTAAGTTAAAAAGTTGGGAGAAAAATAAAGCTTTTGGTGTCTAGTGCGCCATGGTCCTGGAAGTCCAAAGGAGTTCCATTGCATCCTTTCTCTCAAAAGAATTAAGGTGAAGACTTGCAGTTATGTTGATCCCCAACCCTAAGAAGTTGCGGGGAGAGGATGTGCTGCATCTTGTTCTGGCACTGTCCCTCCTTGGTTCCCACCACCCTTTCCAAGGGGTAAGGTATGCTGGGAATCTCAAAGACCCCTCCATCCATTCCTCCCTCCTAATTGGAGCCTACCAAACTGAAGTGTTTCATGATCTGTTGGCCCTCGGGCGCTACTCACGCTCACCTTGGAGGCCATGTAGGGAGCCTGCAGAGATTGTCCCTTCCCAGTGCAGGGATGATGCGGATTGGCCATCCCGTACCGGAAGCACGGTTAATGGAAGGATGCATTCATCAGGGGTGCATGTTTCTCAGGATGAAGATTACCCATATGGGGGGAGCGTGACTGCTTATCTGCTGGATGTGGAGACAAGTGGTGGTGTGGAGGAAGAAGGGGGTGAAGATGCTGGGGAAGACGAAGTGATCAAGATGGAGGATGGTGATGACTTCCTTGAGGACTTACCTTTCGGTCCACCAGCTAGGGAAGAGGAGGTGATCGATGAATCTCCGCTGATGAAGGTTGAGGAAGATGATTGGGAGAGTGTTCCGATAAAAGTGGAGACCAGTGAGGAGGTTAACGGTTGGGAAGTGGGTGACTCAGATGCTGAGTGGGGAATTGATGAAGTGGGTGGTCCATTGGTAGAATGGAGCGATGTGATTTTGAAGCCGGAGGATGACGATGATGATGTATTGCCCCCCCTCAACCCTCAGTATTTTTCGGATGAAGAGGAGGCCTTAGCACTTGCTGAAGATTCTACCCCTCCGGAATTATTCGGATCATCTTCAGAGCTGAGTTGCGAGGTAATAAGTCATCGTTTAAAAAGCCACATCTCCCAATTAAATCACAGGTTATCCCAGTTTAATATTTCCTGCCAGGTCACATCTTTTGCAGACTTTAGGACGATGTGCCCAAAGATCCATCTTTTTGTATTTTATACCATGTTCAATTTTTTATTTCTCATAATCAGGATTCTTGCCTCCAGTATTCCCTATTCTTTCACCTGTGCATGAGAATTTTTGTGTTTTCTTTAATATTGTTATTTTTTCTTCCTATTCAATTGCTTGATAGAACAAGGAAACAACCGCTCTTTCCTTGTCCATCAAATGTTCCTAAGCTTAGATAAAAATTGGATGTTTCGAGATAAATTGTTCCTTTTTTTCTTGAAGTTGTTCCTTTCTCATTTCAAGAAGCTGTGATCCTTTAGTGGAATAGCTAACTATGTTTCTATGTACAAATTATTTATTTTAATTCAGCCAGCTGTGACATTCAATGAAGCATTGTCGACTTGAACTTCCATTTAATTTCAGTATAGAGATTTAAGATACTTGAAAATGTTCATGCTTTTTAATGGAATTCAGTAATGTTTTGTGAATTCAGGCAGTATTTTTTCCTCTGGGAATTAGAGTGATAATTTATTTTGGTGCTAATTTTAGCCCTTCTAAGATATAGAAAGATTATGTAGCTTATCTTTTGCTTATTTTTATTGTAATAGTTACTGATTGTCTGAGAGTTTATTTTTCTGTCTCTTTGTGAGGGATACATATAAGTTTTCTGCTATTTCCAGGACTTTTATAGCTAAAGTCATACATTTTCTGATTGAATCAATTATAGAATAACCAGTTATGGATTTTATTGTTAACTGCCACAACGATTTAACATTGCGTTGTATCGTTGTTTATCAAATTCATTGCACTCTAGAAACTTACATTTTATTCTAAAAGTGATGTGGGTCATGAAATGGAAAGCAAATATTTTCATCCTTTGAAATTATGTTACTCTTAATGTGGGTTTCAAATTGTGTGCAAGTCGACTTTTTGTAATCAAATGCCAGTGATGAAAAATGCCTTGCTTTTCTTATTTCCACATCTAGTTGCCTTTGTAGTTTTCAGGTTATAATTACTCACTAGATGTATTTACTGAAACTGTATGCTTATTTTTCTCCTTGAGATCATTTTTAATACTGATTTTAACTTATTTACTTTATTCAAGTGATAGTTTTCTTAGAGATATGAATTGATGTATCATCTGCATAAAGTATTTGGGAAGGTCATATTTGTGTTTACCACTCAGGAGTTGTTTACATGTCATTTTCTTCCTTGAACTCTTGAAATGAATTCGACTTGTGATCTAGGATTGACCCGTATATCAAATAGTGTGTGCAGGGGCATTTCTTCCTTTGTCTCATTGCAGACAACATTGTAATTTCTAATGCATTCAGAATTTAATACACCACTTTAGGCCTTGTTTTTCAGTGCCTCCCATTTTTGTTCTGTGTAGGAAAGTTTAAGAATTCTTGTATCCAGGAAAGCATTATCTGAAAGATTTGCTTCAAGGCAGCTGTGTAATAATTAGTTTGGCCTCATATATTATTCAACCTGGTTATTCCAGGTGAATCCTCGATCAATTTTTTGCATTAATTATAAAAATAAATGCCAGTTTAATTTAAAAAGTTTTAATTCCGAAACACTGTAGGCACCCGTGGGTTGGTCATACTTTTGAGTACAGAATTTCGGTGAAAAAATCATTATTCAGCTTACACCTGAGTTAGTTGTAGTCATATTCGGCATTAAAATTGTAAAATAAAATTTGTTTAAGTTTCAATAGCTTGTTGACGTATCAAATGAGCAAAAAATTGAATCTGTCGTATAACTTAGTTTTTAAAGCCATGGAAACGTTGTCATAATTTCCCGTGGAAACGTTGTCATATTGACCGTTAAACTCAATAAGCCTTTGTTTTTGCAAAATTAGCACTTGAAAGTTCGAGTCAGGCAACCACGTAATAAATGTGCATGTAGATTCCGGAATTTTTCATTTAGGAAAACATTTCATTCTATATTTTGACAAATGACTTAGTTTCTCCCCATTAAATTTCATCTTTCTTTATTAATTAACATTTATTCAGACGTCAGGTCGGAACTCAAGTATCTATTATACATTGAAGGATCTCATCTATGTACTGGGTACAAATTCTGTCTAAACAGCAATCGTCGTTGACTTGGTCTACGTCGTATGGGCGCCAACGGGACACCACCGTAAAAGATGGCATATCGATCTTAGCTATCATCGGTTTGATCCTAGAAGGCCCCAGATCTCCAATTTTCCCCGTAAGAATGAACCGTGCGGATTTTCAGAAATTTATTTTGAGTACTTCCCGGTACGGTGGAGGATTGAGAATCGAGATGTTTACAGCAGACCCGCTTCTGCAAAGTTAACGGGAAAGATTTTTTCTTTATGATCTGGAGTACGACGCCGGTTGTGTACAAAATTCACCATAAGAGTCGGCAGCTTATGAATTTTAACCCTGCTATATTGAATTATTTCCCAATATTCCTCTCTTCAGTTTTTTAAAGTTGTTATGCCTAGCAAAATTTACAATAGAGAAATAGCCATTCCTCTACGGGAAATTTCGCTTAACAACCTTAAAGAAACAAAAGTAAGAGAGGAATATTAAATAAGAGAGTTTAATATAGCAGTGTTAAAATTTTTAAGCTGCCGATCCTTGTGGGTAAATTTTGTATAGCCCTGGCGTCGAACTGGATACCATTTAGGAAAAATCTTCACCGTTTACGTCACTTAATAAATACTTCATTTTGGTGTAGTTAATGATGTTTAAAACATTGCACCGAACAAGCTTAGCGCAAATAAAGGTATACTTCCGCGCCTTTGATTTTCCCTCGGTTTTTTCCTCTTCAAAACTCAACATGACTCTATTTTGTGACATCAGGTAAACTTAATTGTAACTGTTGATATTTACAGCGTCGTAGTTAAAAGAATTCGCCATGAGATTATGTAAGAGAAACGGCGTTGAGCAGTACACTATGTTATCCAAGCAGGAAAACGCTCCGCTGCACAAAAGCAAGGTTTTTACATAAGCTTAGGAATTGTTTCGAGCGAAACTCCTTGTAAATTCTCAACGATTACCCCGAGGAAAGGAAACTAAGCAATTTCCACTCGAATATTCTACCCAACGACCTAGGTTTTGTTGCTAAGCTGCGTCGTGAAGGACGTGATCCCCGAAAATATTTTTCAATAACGAAACCTAGTTCGTTAACTCAGCTATTAGTCAGTAAGCTTCGTATTGAGAAGTATTCAGCTAGTGAAACCGTAGAGTTTTTTTAGTTTTCTTACTTTTAAAGTAGGAGTAGCTGTTCGCAAACGGAAAGAGCACGATTTTTGAAGAATAGTTGATGAAGTTTCTGCATTTTTGTAATGTTTGAACCATTACTGTAAGGAAGAGAAATTCTATACGCTGGTGTTGCGCGATTGGATGAAAATATCTGAAAATTTTTCTGCGTAATTTTTGTGGACCTTACTATATACTATGCCAGCCTCCGTGGCGTAGTGGTTAGCGTCCCGGGTTCATATCCTTATTAGGGTATGGTCGTTTGTAATCGAGACTTGTAAAAGGTTAATTGTAAGAGTGGTCTCTTAATTCTAAAATTCGCCAAATAAAGACATTATTATTATTATGATTGGCATTATTATTATGATTGTCATTATTATTATGATTGTCATTATTATTATGATTGTTGTTATAATTATTACTATTATTGTTATTATTTTGTAATTCGTTTGGGGACATCATTTTGGATTTCTCGAACTACCGTGGTTCCCGGTTCGAACCCTTTTTACGGGATAGATAAATGTGTCAATCCGATGTTGATATTTTGTTGGATCTACGATTATCTGTTATCTTTCAATCGAACAACACATAATTTAGGGTTTTACCTTATTATATTTTGGTTTAATCGCTGTGAAACATCTCACTACACTTAAGTCACGAGTAGCTTATAAATCTGCGGATTAACACCTTAAAGTCTGAAAACCAATTTTAAATAAATGGAATCGAGTCGACGGTTTTCACTGCTCATGCTCATAATCTTTTCGCCATGTGTTTGTTAATTTGTTGTTTCATTATGAAGTTGTGACGGTGTTAAGAACTCCTTATCCCATTATATTTGTTTACGTAGTAATAATTGATATTACTGTCGTTTACTGGTAATAATAAAAATCTATAACCTAGCTAAACTTTTGTCCCAGCGCTTATTTACGGACGTTGAAATTTAAAATTTTACGCACTGAAGTTATTCTATTTTCCGACGAAATGTTTATTACCATCACAATATTATACGTATATTGAGGTCATAGGATAAAAATCGAAGTTTGAAAGTTGCCATTCAATGATAGAGAAATTAGATTGTATAAAATTGTTCCGAGCTTCAATTCGCATATGAATCCTCTGCTCCTCTATATTTATTCTTAATAATTATTATAAAAAGACGTTATTAGGGTGATCTTGAGACTGCCGAGTCCCGTCTTATATTTAACCCTTCGTCATATAAAATTTAAGTAACTCACAACTTACCATGAGACACCTACTTACAGTTTGCGAGCAGTATCGTGTTCCGAGGAACCAATTAAATATCAGAGGTGACCTAAGAGACGTTTTAGGAAATGACACAGAAAAACTTGACGGTTTTTCAGGAAAGCCGGATTATAGAAACATGTATGAGACTGCTACCCTTCTAATGCAAGTTTTATGCTTTATTTTAGAAGCTCCTATTCATATCAATTATTTATTCAGTTCAACTAAATATTGGTTTAACTATTTATTTACTTTTTACCCTATACGTTTACATAGTTACTGCATAATTTTTGAATGGTTAGGCTACCAGGATCTCAAACATAAACATGCGATATTGACTAAAGTATTGGCGCAAGTAACCTAGCGGTTGGGGCGTCTTAGCCCAACTGCTACCACGAGTTAGCTTGAAAAAAGTGCACAGAAGAAAAATACTTATTTGGCAAAGTTTGTAGGATTTCAAGCCGTGAGCAGTATTATTGAATATAATGCTGCGAGTTTCAGTTGGTTGCAATTCTGATGAAACCAATGCACTTATCGCACGTTAGTTATTTAAGATCGTTACAACATTTTTATTTAGCTTAAGAAAATGAAGGCTGAAGAAGATTAAAACTTTTCGTGAATTTCTTTCTGACAGGGTCGCCAATTATCGATTTAGAGAAACTGCGAAATTTCAAAAATTGAAGAAAGTTGATGGAGGACGTGGTTTTGGATCTTTGTGTTAGAATTAGCATGTTTTATGAGTTTTTTAGCAGTTGTGAAGTGTGAACACAAAGTCGTACAATCTTAGTTTACGAATCAATTTATTTTTATATTTCTGAAGACCCTATTGTAGACATGGCGCCTTAACTTGGGTTGGCAAGGTGGATATAAAGCAATGTGCTATCAAAAGTATTTTTTATTTTATTTTAACTATGTCATTCAACCGAGTATCGCTGGACACCATTAATGTTATTCAATGTGCTATCTTTAGTATGTCGACATTTAATCATAGGGAAAATTTAGAAGACATGTGAATGAATACACGTTCTCGAGTTTAATACCCACTAAATTATTATATTTGAAACTGTTATATATATTATGATTTTTTATGATAAATGACAACATTCCGTTTATCTTTCATTGCTGAGAAAAATTGTATATACCGTTGAGGATGGGGTTATTTATGAAATCTATAGTATAGAATTTCTTGTGAAATGGTACCGACCGCGCTGGAGGAGTGGTTAGCATGCTAGCACTCCAACCCCAGGGCCCCGGGTTCGATTCCCGGCTGATCGGATTATTCTGTTCTGGGAATGATGGTTGTGTGTGTTCGTCCGTTTTTAAAGTTCAAATCTACCATTGTAATTGTACAATACGTGAATGTTTGAGGGGAATTATATAAATAAACAATGTTTGCACATCCTAATATAAATATGCAAATATTTTATGAGCGATGTTTTTGTTACTTTCCGGAGAAAGCCTGGAGACATGTTGAAATCAATTTTGGCAACAACCTTTATGTCCTTGCATTTTCCGTCCTTTCCTCAAAGTGTTTCAGTCCCATTCGTTCGTTCGAAGGTGGCCTATTTTCCTTCGACGACATGAAGCTAGATAGAAATTGCGCGGGAAAAGCATTGTGCACGTTCTTAAGAGGAATTCTTGCGCGAGTTTAAAACTTGATGACCTGCTATACTCTTCATGCATTAAGTTCCGGATTCGTTCCCTTTTTAAGAAACTTCTCTTTGATCTTTTCAAGACCTGAATTCAGGAATGTGAACTTAGAGCTCGAAAAAAGTTTGGATTCGGAGTCGTTGCCCTGTGATTGTCCTTCCCAATCAGTGTGCCGGTTATTTACGAAGCCATGCACTCTACAGACATTGGTTTATTAACAGATGTCTCCATCATCCCATCAAGTCAGCTTCAAATTACAATAAAATCTAGCTATGAAAGTGCCGGAGGAAATTTTTTAATTTAATTATACAACCTTTACAGTTAGCCCTACGTTAATCTAAAATTATTTTTCTCGTATCGATAAAATGACGAATCAATTTAATTTATTTTTCAGCCCTGAAAGACATTGTAGTTGACTTAAAGTTGACAGTCGTAGCAGTAGTATTGTCAATAGCGCTTCGTCGGCTGACAATGAGTTCATGTCGGAAATATGGGATTCCACCGGGGATTGATACCGGGATTACTGTCAATTCAGGCAAACGTGCTACCCACTTGGCTAATTGGGAGCCTATTGGTAGTCCGTTGGTAGGTAAAGAGACTGGTGTAAATAAACTCTGCAATATTATAAACGTCGCTGGTGTTGTAGCAACCAAACTGTTATTGATAGAAACGTAAACATTGACTTGATTTGCTTGGCAAATGCAACGAAAAATCGACGTATGTTATCAAAGATATCGCAGTTTCGGATCAAAAACAATATCCGTCGGAGAAAATAAAGGTATCTATCGAATTTTCTACCTCACTGTACTTTTCTAGACATCGTACGAGAATTATTTCTCAATAAATTTAACAAAAACGGTCCGCGACGATACGAGGAATCAACATGACGTTAATTTTTATGAAAGTTACCGACACAATAAATGAATACGAACACTTAAGTTTTCCTTTATCGCGTATCCGTTCGCTACTCCGGTGATGGTGCTCCTGTACCATTCTTTACTCTGCTTTTTTACCTTATGTCGAGGGGAATAGAAATGTTGTTTTATCCCCCACTACGGTCGCTCTGTAAGTAGCAAACGTTTGGTGCCCCCGTAGCCCACTTAGTGCCGAGCCGCTCCCCATTCCAGGTGGCGGCTGTTTTAGCGTCGAGCGGCGCTTTAAAAAAAAATAGCCCACGTGTATGCCCTTATCAGCCATCGGCTCATTACGGCTCACGGCCTCTTTTTGCGCGACTCTCCTTTGCCTGCATAAGGGATGGACGTAAACTTTTTTCCATGTGTGACTCAGTATCGAAAGTGGACTGACCGGAGGGTCCTTATCCGTGTCATCTCCTTACGTTTAATCGGGCAAGGACTCTCTCGCTATAGGGCGTTCACCATTGCGAAGGCCATATGGGTTTCTTATCGAGCCGTGCTTTTCTTATGAGTGCTTCGCTGTTTATATCCATGACGACAAACTGTCGATTATGTTCCGTGGAAACGGTTCGGCGGCAGGTGGGTGTCGATGTTGCCAAATCTGCCGGATTCGACGGAATTAGTCGATTATTTTTAGATTTCCCCGGAGTTTGATTTGCTACCTCATTTACTCAACGATCTAATGTATGAAGTTGAAGATTAGATAGCGAATGTTTGCATCAACGTACACCAAAACTGGAAAACAGTGGTTCGCTCGATAATCAAACTTCGCTTATCATCTGATGCCATCTAGCGATGGAATATAGTTTCACACACTTAATAATTTTAAATACACTATCATTAGATTTAATAAGAACCCACCTAAAAAATTGTTTTCCAGCGTGCATTTTCTCCAGATAATGAAATTCTTATCTACGAACCAGCAGACTCCAAGCATAAACCACAGGAATGAGTTGCGATGAGGAATCTTTTTCTTCATTTGAAATGTGGATTTTGTGTTAAATTTGTCGCAATGTCTCATAAACTAAACTAAGTTTCGGTAAAAGTTTGAGGCGCTCAGGGAGTCTCTCCTTGGCAACCACGGGCAATCTTGATTAGCATCTCATAAGAAAACATTGGAAGGATAGCTGGGTCACGAATGCCTTGGGAATAGAACATTATACATTAGATCACGAGGGAACAGTAAGTTGGAGTAACTGACTGCTGTCTTCATACTGACTTGTTTTTGAACCGTGATATTTGTATTTGATAATGTACTTTTTCTGATTTTTTATGAAAATTTATTTCCAGTAGTTATGTCTATGAAATATTGCATCTGTGCCACTTAGTTTGCTTTTCGGATGTAATTACACTGCCTTTCCCTTAAAACTTAGTTAACTTCTAGTAGGTTTCGCAAGTCCGCCCCCCTTATTGTGAGTTTTTTCCTGCTGTACGGTATTTTTTTTAAGTGTTAACTTTGGTTTTTTAGATCCTCAATGTAGTTTTCTTCTATACACCTTTTTTAAGCTATCTTTTTCAAATTTAATATGACTAAGGATTTGACGTAAGAAGAGACTTGATAGTGTCAATCTCGCCCGAAGAAAGTCGCAGTATTATTATTGTTGTTGTTGTTGTTATTATTATTATCATTATTATTATATTTAACTATTGAATTAGTCAATAATAATCGAATAATACGATGTAATATTTTAAATGTAAGTGTTTCGGAATTGTCTGTAGCTGATTATTTTTTATATATGTTGCGACTACAATTGGGGAAAAGGGTAGGTGGTAGTCCTTATCGAAAGGGAAATAATAAATGAAAATTCTGCCTGGAATTTACCCCAGTCGCGATGGAAGCCGTACGAAAACTTCCCCAAGTCAGCACGTCATACAATTACGAAACTGTTACGAAATTTACTGATTCAATTTGCTACCAAGAAATAAATGTAACCATATAATGATGTACTTATTTTATGTATATATTTAAGTTATATCTCATAATAGTCAGTGTACGAAATTCTTTTTATTCCGTGTAAAAAGCTTTGTAGAAAGGTGAGAAAGGTTAAAAAAAAGTTCTCGCGCTAAATTGTCCCATTACCTTATTCCCCGATTCAGAAATGAACATTTGTACTTATCCGTTCTATGTTTAAGAGTGGAAACATATTTTTGGTCGCTTCTCCCAAAATAATCTGAATCTTTCAATCTAATTTTTCTATTCGTTCATCAAAATATTTCCTGTTATAGTGCTGTATGTAGTAATATACCATTCTCTAACTTTTTTGTTTCACGTCTCAATACTAATTCTTCCACCCCCTACATTTTTGTCATAGGAGTAACTCTCTGTCTCCCCTTATTTGCCCAAAACAAACCTTGCTGTTATCATCTGTACGTAGTCTCTACTTTGTCTTTCGGCCGTTTCTGATACGGATCCCAAACACTGTCTCCATACTCTAGCCCAAGACAAACTGACCTTCACGGAGAGTAAATGTGACAGGGATTGGCCAAAAGACATTCCTCAGGGTGACCTAACGCTTAAAACCGGCCCTGCCACTCTAGGAGTAATAGGCGAATGAAATCAGCAATGGACTCACTCATGCTCAATGCGAATCTCGGATAATTGCAAGTCCACTACGTCATTTCTTCTAATGTCACGTTACCGTAGTCAACTCTGCGGGAATATCGTTTTCACAGCGTGCTGTATGAGGATTCTTACATACATATGCACTTTATTTCCCCGTCACACAGAATCGAATACCTGCTAAGAGGTATTTAATTTTGTTCTTCTGGGTCTTTGACCTCGCACTCATCTTATGCCGGAGGTATTTCTCACATTTGCCGCGATAATTTACTTCGATGGAAATTCATTTGGCTTTAAGAGGAACGTTTAAATTGTGTTAATCGACTCCTAGAGGGAGCTGTAAAAATTGTTTGGGTTTCCGCAGTGATTTGGTTCCATATAAACGCATCAGTGTGTTGGTTTTAAGCTTTAAATCTCTCCAGCTTTAATTGGAAACATTTATCTAGAATGTATCTTGATGTACATGATACTCATGGATGTACATGTAAGTAGAATGTAAGAGAGGAAATTGTTCACACGGCTGTTTTTAAAATGGAGATTTTAAGTCCTCCATAAGTTGTCGAGCAGGTGCGTGATAGTTCAAAAACCCAGGAAAGACTCACGGGAAACTTGTTTCTATCTTTATAGTGCATCTTAAATGTGGTCAAGCAAAATGTCTCAGCCTTATACGAGTCCTAGGGTTTTTGCATATTTTCCGATAGTTCCGAAAAGTTGGTTTTAAGTTGTCTGTGCTGCGGCTTCCGCGGAAAACAAGCAAATCAAAGGATTTTCTTTCGTTAATGTGTTTCCATGACTTCAAGAGCGCCATTTTCAGAGAGATGTCTACGTAAGTACCTTGCAAACCGACTTTCGGTGTCTGGGGGTAGGGCGTGCATGCATCATAAGTCTATTTCCTTAACGCTGAAGACGTCATCGGTATTATACGCCCCCCTGCTAATTCGGCCGATCCAACTATGAGCGTAGAATAAGAGAAATAGGTGCGGGAACAATTCGTTTTAGGGAATCATACTTTCCGCGAACGATACGCGATAACAGTAAGCTAAAGACATAATCGAACGCTTGGTGTTTACACCCCCTGCCACTCGCCGAAAGGCGGCTTGCAGGGTATTTATGTAGATGTAGATTTGTTACTATAGCGCGACGGCTCCCAAACGAGAAAAAAATCCAAAGGGGCCGAGTGCATCAGTATTTAACATAATTAATGCAGTATTGTACCTCGCTATTTTCTTTAATTTTGTTACATTTTCCTCTTGATTAAATCTATTAAAGCATTTTAATGCCAACTTTTTGCAGTTAATTTTATCCACTCAATGCTTTGTGATTTCTAAGTAAAATCGCAATATGCAAGTAAAAGCACAATGTTTTGGGGACCCAGGGAAGGAAAAAGAATGAGCAAAGCTGTCTTCTCAGCGCACTGAATTTTGGGAACCTCTGCTTAACTTATCGTTTGCGGAAAAATACATTCTTGGAACGACCACTCCAAACTTCCATTTCCCTGATTTTTCTCGCAGTATCAGAACGACCCATGCGATAGGAAGGGCGTTACATCCGCAGCGTCTCGCAAGAACGTAACATCTTCGCACATATTTAGCAAATGAAGCCTTAGTTTAACTCTTCTGTCTTCTAAAGATCCCAATTTTACGTTCTGAAGCTTCTGATTCGTGGTGACAGTTCTTTACAAAACGTATTGCCCTTCGCGTTCATACGTAGATTTAACTCTAGAACTACCAAGGATTATTATTATTTTCAATACTCGATTAATCACAAAATATTTAAGTATTTTCATGTATATAATCAGCTGCGTGTGGTTTACATAACTCTAGAGCCCTTCGCCTAGTGAAATAGCAATAAAAGTCCGAATGGGAAAAAATGGTTTAGACCAGGGTTCTGCCCAACGTCGACGCTTGAGCGATCTCCTAATGCAGTGGTAATAAGTTGACAAAATTCCTTGCTAACGCAACCCGCTGCTTTGAGTTCCATATATATGGGTATATATTGTCTCTTAATTTAAAAAGAGTCACAAGTTTACTTTGACTTAATTAACTAGCTTTAACCGTGGGAAATTCAAAAGAGTAATGTCATAAAGTCAGATGTTTGTAAAATTTATGAACGAATTATGAACACAAGTTCAGGAGTGGAATAATGTGATTTATGTTGAATTAAATTCCACTGTAAATTGTTTCCTGCTATCCGAAGGGTGTCATGGGAACATTTTCCATCCGAACCATAAAATGTTACTCGTTAACCGTTGTTCCGTGTTAACCGTCTCGCGTTAAACGAATACATATACGTTGAATCTTATAGGAGATGGAACCAATGCTACACTTCGTGATTATCCGTTTTCGCGCTCACCGGTTTCCTCTTTACTTTTTCAAGTCTCTCTACCGATTTTTCTTTTGCACAATGTTTCTTGAGTGAGTTGAAAGCTATGCACGTACGATTGTTTTAACGAAAAACTTTAAATATATGGCTCATATTGTATGGTAAAATTGGAAATCATAGTCAATTTCGCCTCACTAATATTTACATAGTTAATTTTGCCTCTAATACTAACATACGTATATTTGTTAGCGGTTTCCTTCCTTTCTCAATTATGTAATACGGCACCATTCTAATCCTGAGTTTTCTTATGTGATGCTATTTGTGTAGTCAAGTTTCTTACGTTCAAAGTGTTTTTTACTAATTAATAACGCAATGTAATATTTGGTAATGAAAGTAATATTTGGTAATGAAAGTAATATTTCATTCAATGCGTTTATTTTCTGTGTGCATTTTCGAATTTTTTTCTCTTTTTTCTTTAAAATTTCAATACCTTTTAGTGATTCTATTTTATTATGAAAATGCATTTAATTTTTTTTTCTTCATTATTTTCGGGGTCTTTTTCACCCCCCTCCTTCGTGGGTGTTTCCCCGCAACGTGGGTACTTTCTTAGTCAACCCTCAGTTGCTAAGATTTTTCCCACACTTCTCTTGTTTTTGAATGATCATAGTATATATAATAGCGATATATGAGTTTGGGTAGAATAGAGTCCCACAGGGGCATAAACTCGCCAATAAAGGGTGAATCTATCTTTGGCAAGCATGGCTCTTTTTTGGTGTAATTTTCTCTACGCCGAAGGAAGAAAAAAAAATTTGAGATGACACGCTGAACGGTAGTGCATCTTGTTTTTCCCGTCTGTCTCAAAGCAAGTCTTATTATATATCGTCTATTAGTGGGATTCAGCGAAAACCGAAGCTTCGCCGTTTCTCGATAAATCCCCCAATACAGTCGAGGTAAGGAAATTTTCTTCGCCTTCGCTACGTCAGGAAAATATGAGGTAGAAGTCCGTTGGTGCTAATATAAGCGAAATTATTGATCGAGCCATGTAAGCAGAAAGGGTTTACCGAAAGTCGCTGGTTTCATTTGCTGACGGTATGCTTGGAAAGATTGGAGGAATGTCTGTGCTGACCTATGTTGTAGGAATATCATTCTGTCGAAAAGACTTGACGGATTTTAATATTGGAGGTGAGGTCCATCTGTAAAGTAATCAGCTCGAAGGCCGGTTGGGATCTCATCCCCTCTACCAACAGCTACGAAGAGCTTGGAGTGGGAAATGAGGCTTACTAGGCAATATGAGGAGTGAGGTAGTTTGCCATTGCGTTCCTCTCTGAGCCAGAATGCTATTATAGAAAGGAATGAGGAGTGAGGTAGTCTACGAAGAGCTAGGAGAGGGATATGAGGCTTACTAGGCTAAATGAGTGGAGTGAGGTAGTTTGAAGTTGTGTTACTCATGCTATGTATAGAAGTTTTCTATGAATGGGAAATTAAAACTGAAAAGAAAATTGAAAGTCGAAAATCCTTGGTTACAAAGTTCGCGCGAATAATTGAGCGATCTTTTGGAATTTAGGTAAACAGGAGTGTTTCACTCCGATATTTTGTCTCGTGAATAGATTTTTATATTCTCCGGAATCCCATCTTTTTTTAATTGCCTTACTAAAAGATGTATTGCCTTGGCGGTATATGTTGTAGGAGTCGGGGCTATCCTAGTAAACAAAATCGATTCGTTGTGATTTTCCATTCGTTTAGAAAAGTCATTTGGTTGTTTGTTATACTTATCTCTGTATGTCAATAACGCCTATGGAGTCATTAATTCTAAGAATGATTTAATATTCAATCACATCAATATTTGTGATCAGCAACTTTGGAGAGAGAGCTAGGCTTGGCGAGGAGTGAGGTAGTTTGTCCTCTGTTTCCCAACTGGGCCAGAATTCTGCAAAAATTGATGTTTTCGGGATTGAATTCGATATCGTAAGGCAAGCCATGCCAACATTCTACGGTTTTATTTACAAAAGATTTATCATCACAGTCTTTCTGGCTCCTTCCAGCTATTTTCCTATGGAAATGTTGATCATTCCTTACAAAAAACGAGGAGGCAATATCCGGCCTTGCCTAGTACATGGACCTTCTGATGGATTTTATTTTAAGACAGCCTGGTCTCCTGTTCCTTAGCAACCAAGCAATTCATCACCTTAATTTTCTTTCGATTTGGGAGCGAAAGGATTATTGGGACACGAATTGAGAAACGGCCGGTATTTTTGGCTCCTCAACGGCGTCCTTTTCGTGGCATTCCAAAGACGTCGGCGCCCCATGGTCCTTAACCCTCTCTGCTCGCGGGGATATTTTGCGAAGGTTTCAGTCTCGTTTTGCAAGCCGTCTCGCGAATATTCTTCGTTTTTTCGTCTAGGAAGATCTCTGAACCCGAGTGCACTACTCTTTGAGTGGACTCTAAGAACCGTCCGAGTTCATCGGTCTGGTCGATGTGAACGAACTCCGACTTCTGTTTATTTCAAGGGTTTGCTGCTTCTTGACTCACGTCAGGTGTCTCCTGTAGTTCGCTGAGTAATCCAGCGTTTACGTGGACAATTTTTCCCGTGAATATTTTGTTACAACTTGTATAAAATCGGGGAAAATTAGATCCGACGGTGGTATATATTGAGGTTTTACATGGGCCGGGTGACGCTGGTAGTCAGTTGAGCTGAGTCCGGGTATGTTAATTATTTATTTATTTACAAGTTTTCGCCGCAGTTAGAAGTCTGATGGCAGCGTATATATATATATATATATATATGTACTATATCAATTGAACATTAATTTACAATAATGGTTTACAAATTAATAAATAAATATTACAGTAATGAATACATTACCCTCCATTACAGTATCGTTAAATTATCATCAAGATTTTTCAGGGTTCCTGAAAATCACGGCTTCCGAGCCGGTACCGGGGCACACACAGTCCCCGTCGTACATAACTCTACCCTTTATTGGCGAGGTTGGGCCCAATTGCGTCCCTCTTCCACATATCCTCGTATGTCCTTTTTATATATACATTGATCAATTAGAAACAAAAAAAATCGTAGAGCGTGGGAAAAAATCTTTGCAACTTATGGTTGTCGAAAAAAACCTACTCGCGGGAAATCACCCACTGAGAAGGGGAATGAAAAAAAAACACAAAAGAAAGAAGCATTGAAAGTAATTTACAATAAAAATATTTGCCCTTCAGAAAGCATTGAAAAAAGGAGAAAGAAAATTCCTAAATATATGTCGAAATACACAAAAAAATTACCAAACTAAACACATCTTTAGATTTAAAAAATATCATTAAACCATTAAATTACTATAGGACCTTAAAATACCAGTAGCATGTCTTGATCAACTAATAGCTACAGATGATAATTCCAGCCTAAGGCCATAGTTGATTAATCAGTGTCATAAATGGTAATCTTCGTCAATACATTATATACTTATTCAATTCCTCTTAGTGAGAGTTACATGGAAATATAGAAAAAAAGAACACGGTTGTGTAACTTGTTACACGTATGTATGGCTACACGGAAGTATAGCTTGGTTAGGAAAGAATTATTCGTTCTCAACCAGCGTTTTTTGTTGTTGGATAAAAAACGTCTGCGGTTTAAGTTGCTACGCAATGCTTAGACAAGCAAATTGCTCAGTCTTCTTTGTTCTATAAAATTTATGTCCAGAGAAGAGGGTGATCAATAACACGAAAAATCACGATGATAAATGGAATAAACCTGATTTATATATAAATATATGGGAAATGAAATCATCGTTCATAAAATTTTGTTTGCTCAGAATTTACCAGCATATTTTAGTTTATGTTATATCTACTGCAGCTTCAACAAGTCTAAAGATATTTTGGAGCTACTTAAGGGATAATAGGTGTAAATATATGCATTTATTCCCAAATGCATCGTAACGACTGGTTCCCGAGCGATTTAGAAAAGATCGACTTCGTGTCGCGCTTGAGGTAGAAAATTTCTTCCTTTGTTCGGGTCGGGTTAGCTTCGGGCTTAATTATGAACAGACCGGGCTTGGGACTAAAATTTCAGCTCATAGAGACCTCTAGTATTTACATGCGTACGCATTTGTTTATGTGTATATAAGTCGACATGAATGTAAAGTATTTAAATAAGCGAAGAGAGAGTGCTGGCTGATTTCAGCAATTCAATTAAGAAACGATCGATATTTACCTGTGTGTTGGATAGTGGTGGCGTTACTGAGGCAAGTTGACACTACTTTTGCGTTCTGTTATCCTTAAAACGTCCCCATTTATAACTTCAGATCGATTGGTTGTTTTTTATAATTTTAAGGCCATTATTGTTGATTGTGTTTGATGTTTCTAGTCGAAAAAAGAATATCGATCTGTTATTCGATGAATAAATTTTAACTTTGCGATGGAAAAACGTGCTCAGATTCCAAATAGAATTTGTATACTGTTTTTGAAGGCCCTTGACCATCTTTTCCCCCCGGAATAGTTCCACAAATTCAAACGTGGCCAAAGATCTGTTCTTGATAGGAATTAATAAAGTAAGATGTGATTTAGTATTTAACTGTATTTGGAATGAATTATGTCGATTATCTGTGGATGAAAAATCATAATAGCCTATTTCCTATTCTTTGAAGCATGCAAAAATATTGAAGAATTTCGCCCTTTGTTCTACCTTAAACGATACGAAGTTATACTTAAAAACTGTCACTTATTACATGAGACTATGCTTATACAAAAAAATCGACTATAATATTTTGTACTAAGCCCAGAAAATTACTTGAGTGGCTCTTATTAATTCTGGAGAAGTCAAAGGATAAATAAATTTNCATATTTATTACCATTACTTTAATTACTATTTAGTACCACTCATCACCATATATGATCTCTCCATGTTGGTTTCACTTTGTCCGCGATATGATGTGGCTGCCTTTATTTGAAATTAATTCTTTATTTACTGCCTATGAAGTTAAATTTTCTAGGAGGAACGAACTTTGATAGAATGGAATTTGAGATTACCTCTAACCGCTATTTCTATGTATAAATATACGTTTTACGCCTTTACAAATTATTCTAATAACAGGATTTTACGTTGTCAAGCTCCAATAGAATGTAAGTCACAGCAAAAAAAATAATGTGATGATCCGTTACATTCCAGAATGCGAACTTCGCATTTTGAATGGTAATCTGAAAAACAAAAAAAGTGTTCTTGATTCTCTTCCTCTAGTTCTCAATAATGACTTTCGAAAGTTTGGTATCGACAATTGGCGTCGTTTGTTGAGAAAACAAAGGTGTGAGGGAGCTTGTACAACAATGGTTCGCTCATTCTGGCGCGCTTTTTCGTTTATCATTCGAAACTATTTTCAGTCAGAGAGTGATATTGCGTTGATATCACATCCGCTCCATGAAGTGTCGCTATCTTCTCGTAATCTTAACAATGAGTAAACATCATAGTGTCGTCCTTACTTACTTTTCCGGCCGATAAGATTTATTTCGGGGAAGGAGTTTGGTACGATATATGTTACTAAAATATTAATTACATACGCTCTTGAAGAAGCCAAATTATAATTTAAACTTGAACACAAAATATTTAAAAAGGGAATTCACGAGAAAGTATTCGGAAATGTTGAACTACACAAGAGATCGACGTAAAATTTTCTGGTATTTTTTCAACTAACGGTATTTCTGTTTCCTTGATTTTAAGCTTAATATGGTGATTAATAATAAGACTTCTTAACTCGCTGGAGTTCCTGCTATCTAGGTTTAAATGTAGTAATAGTCACCCAAAAATTGTGAAGCTTATTCGAGATTTGAGCGGAGGAAAAATCTCCGCTCAGAATTCATTCACTAATAGACTAAATCGCGTCTGAAATCCCCCTTTTTAATATGAAATAATCATAATAATGTTTTCATGGGCTTTGGCGTATGTGCAAATGAAATGCTGAAAGTGGCTCTCACACCTTCCGTCATGAGATAAATGGGAGTTTAAAAATATCTTCGAGTCTATTTAAAACTGAGGTGAAAGTTTTCCGGTGGTTCAAATCAGTGACAAGTCATTGACACAAGGTGTCTGCAATAACCTCAAGTGTAGTAAGTATTGATTCTTACATTGTTTACGATTCTAAGAAACTATCCCGTAACCGTTTAAGATTATGTTGTTACTGTCTAAAATGTCAGCAGCCCAATGTTTGTTGAATCTCATCACCCTCCCCTTTACCATCCAAAAGCATTGGAGAGGGATTGAGGCTATCTAGGCTAGATGAGGAGTGAGGTAGTTTGCCGTTGCTTTCCTCATTGACCCAGAATGCTATCAATGGAACGAGCTGGCTCAATTGCGGTACGGTAACCCTATAAGCAACGATTTTGATAGCATTCGCTAAACATTACAAGGATGATTGCCAATATTGACTTATATTTCAGCAGGAAAAAGTAAATGTCGTGGGAAAAGTAAATGAAAAAGATTTTTTCTATAAAGTACCAAAAGACAAATGATAAATATTTCATTTTTCTGTTTGCGGCTGAAGTATAGGCTCCAATGTCCTTAGTAAAGCCTATAAAAGAAAGTATACTTTACTTACAGATATGGAATTAGTGGGTTTCTATGCATTCGGTTAATTTGAAACAGTTTCTCCACGTGACTCCACGAGGAAATTTTAATGTAGACTCAAAAAATGGTTAAAAATCGCCGAAATTTTTGTTTGCAAACTTAGCTTACGAAAAGGAGAGTGAATTCCAGCTATTAATATTCAGAATGTTCATGCAATCAATGAATGGTTTCACGGAAATTCCTTATCTTCTTCCTCGTTTGCTTTTGTTTGGAATTATGCTCTGTTTACAGACTCATAGTCTCTCCCATACGGTGCTAAAAGTCTCATCAGCTGTGATATTCCCAGCCTCCGAGTCACAGCATCTGGGCGTGAAAGTTGCGTCACCGCACTTCGCTACAGACGCACTTAAGATGACAGTCCGTATCGCGCTGCCGAGCGGGCGTGACTCTTTCAAGTTTTAATACAGGGAGCAGTAGAGATACTGGATGTTCCTTTTATACGTGCATGAGTCTTCCGCCTCTCTGTTGGTTCATATACCCTTTCATTCCAATAAGTTTCCTTTATTTCGTGATAATTAACCTCTTTAATATCATCCATGATTTTTTCTCTTCCCTCAGTCTTTTCCCTTGAACCCTACCTTCCTAAATATGTTCTCCACCCGTATCTTCTGCCTGTTTTATCAGGCAGAAGGGTTATTCATATATTCATCTTTGGATTAACCCTTTTGGAAGATATTCATCTTTGGATTAACCCTTTCCTATTCTTATGTTGTAACACCTCGCTGCTTTTTTCAATCCAAACGGCATGGGATGCATCGTCAACACCCTCAAGTATAAGGAAAAGGCTGAAAGTTGGAACTTTGCACATCAAGGTGTGTAAACTTAAATGAAAAGTACCGGGACTCGAACCCGGACCTTCCACTTTCCGGGTTACTGTTCTAGTCAATTGAGCTATCGTGTCTGAACAACCTTGACCATTCAAACGGCATGCCTAATTGCTCTATTGGCTAGAGCAGTCTCCCAGAAAATGGAATATCCAGGTTCGAGTCCTGGTCCTATCACATTTTTCATGCTCGTTTCTCCTTAGGAATACTCAAGTGTATTAGTTATCTAATTATGTGTGGAGGGGGCTCCTGGATGGCCAAGTGGGTAGCACGTTCGCCTTTTGTGAAAGCTGTTCCGGGGTTCGATTCCCGGTGGGGTCTCATGTGTAAAATGTAATCATAATATGTATGCTTCTTATAATAATAATAATAATTTATCTCATCACAAAACATTCAGTTACACAGAGAAAATACTACATTGAATACGTGACATGTCAAAATTAANATTGAATAGGTGACATGTCAAAATTAAAATCAAAAAGACCATATTACATTACTTAAGTTACATAAAAGTACATATTTTAGAGAGACAAAACTTTTACAAAGGAAATTTACATAGTAAAAACCTTTCATATTTATTACCATTACTTTAATTACTATTTAGTACCACTCATCACCATATATGATCTCTCCATGTTGGTTTCACTTTGTCCGCGATATGATGTGGCTGCCTTTATTTGAAATTAATTCTTTATTTACTGCCTATGAAGTTAAATTTTCTAGGAGGAACGAACTTTGATAGAATGGAATTTGAGATTACCTCTAACCGCTATTTCTATGTATAAATATACGTTTTACGCCTTTACAAATTATTCTAATAACAGGATTTTACGTTGTTTAGCTCCAATAGAATGTAAGTCACAGCAAAAAAAAATAATGTGATGATCCGTTACATTCCAGAATGCGAACTTCGCATTTTGAATGGTAATCTGAAAAACAAAAAAAGTATTCTTGATTCTCTTCCTCTAGTTCTCAATAATGACTTTCGAAAGTTCGGTATCGACAATTGGCGTCGTTTGTTGAGGAAACAAAGGTGTGAGGGAGCTTGTACAACAATGGTTCGCTCATTCTGGCGCGCTTTTTCGTTTATCATTCGAAACTATTTTCAGTCAGAGAGTGATATTGCGTTGATATCACATCCGCTCCATGAAGTGTCGCTATCTTCTCGTAATCTTAACAATGAGTAAACATCATAGTGTCGTCCTTACTTACTTTTCCGGCCGATAAGATTTATTTCGGGGAAGGAGGATGGTTGTGTAGTAATTCTCCTCCTTTAAGACGAGTGGTATCAGCCAATTTTTACTTACATATCCCTGTCTTCATATATAGCCATTTTAGGATGAATGTAATTATGGATGCAACAATTAAGAGGCATAAAAAAGGTGGAACCATTGTTGTCTAGAACTGGGAGTACAGCAATTAAACAATTGGAGAACACAGAATCTCGTTCTACGTCGCCGTTGTTGGTTGAATAATTAACGAAGATTATATATTATTGCTATTGATTTACTGTTTTGCTTAGAGAAATAAAGATAGTATTTTATTGACATAAAACATTCAAAGTTTCTTCATAACATGCATAAATTGTATGGATGTCTCGTCGGATACAGTATGGTTACAAAAATCCATACACAGTGATATTGCCTAATATTCTATAAATCCACTTCACATTATTGTTTCTTATTATAAATTCCATATTATAAATACATATTAATGTAACGACACATGCATATCTTATGTTCTCACAACCATATATTCAGAACTCTCCGAGATGTAGCTCTTCAAAAATTTGCCAATTTATATACAAAATGAAAAACTCCCAATTTGGTCACGTATCTTGCCAAATATCGGGAAATGCACTCATCCCTCGAGGAAACTCACGAGGAACAAAATTGTAGCAAATTTGTTTAGCTTGTATTTGAATTCTAAAGAACGCTCCTGGGCCCTATAGTTCCTTAGCAACTGATGGAAGCGCGGAGCAGTACCGTTAGCAAATTGTGTCCTCCGAGGGCGCGTTCCATTCCAACTGAACCAGGGCTTTTGGATTTCGACAGCACCCTTATTCGATTTTTCAGCCTCCTCCTCTCAAAATTTCCTTTCCGAAACTCACCCCATTCCGAGTTCAGAAATAAACCTCTTCACCCGTTTAACAACTGTGAAGTTTCGGTGTCGGTCAATGAAGAAATTCCCTATTTCAGTCCTTGTGCTCTTTTGTGGTTGCGCTTTGAATTTTACCCTGCTGAATGCCGTTTTATCCGTCGGTTATTTTTGGAAGGAGTCAATCTTGGTCTACCCCATTTTAATGACGTCTTAGTTATCACATACTAATGTCTTGAGACATAAAGGCACAGCCTCATTTTGATATTAATACGCCTGCGGGGACGACACCGAACTGGTTTTGTAACGCGCTAAGTGAAATAACTTTGTTTGCTTCCTGTTTTGAGTTTTTCGTGAAGCATTCAGCCCGGAGGCTGGTTCGGCCCTTCACCAGTATCTGCGCAACGCCCCGAAGAGGGTATGACACCTGTAAAGGAAAATGTGGAGTGAGGAATCTTTGCATTACTTGAGAATGAGATGAGTGGGATAGGCCCAAATAGGAGAAGTAAAATGAGCCCCTAAACCAAATTTTCAAAGCAATCGATTACGAGTGACCAAAATGAATGTCGCCATTCCGCATCACTCATACCTCCTTTAGCTTTTATATCAATCCCTTGAACAGTACGGAGAGAAAAATTGAAAGATTGGTGGAGACACCCTGAAGATGGAGGCTATGCCTCTGAAATGATCATTGAGACTTCCCAGAAATCGGTAATTTATATAATTATTATTGTATTACAATAGTTTTTATTATTTTTGTAACAATAATAATTGTTAAAATTTTCTCTGTTTTCGTGGCATTGGTTATTGGACAATTACAGTGGTATACGTAAACAGCAACAACGGACGAACACAAACGATCATTCCGCAATTTGAAAAATCCGACTAACCGGGACTCGAAGCCCCGGAATTGGAGCGCTAGCACGCTAACCACTCCTCCACCGCGGCCCGCATAATTTAGTACTTCAAGTATATTGCGTTTCATTAGAAGTGCTATTATGGGATATACTATTATTATTTTAACTTAAATCATCTTCTCAATTTTATCAACAGTGCTGTGTCTTTCATAAGCACCCTTGTTAGTTAAGCTTGGTTTCCAAGGAGATATTTGACCGGAAAGCTCACCAGGCGTTAAATCCTTCAGAGCAGAGGAGTGAAATGCTCCGTCTTGACATGTCCCAGTGCTCTAACCCAGTTCCGATCTCGGTCGGTTGCAGATGTCTTAAGGGTTTACCGCATTCGTTGGACGTTTTCAGGTGGGCCCCCACGAAGATGCTAAAGGAGATTACTAAATCGCAGTTTCGTTCCCATTTTGGCTTCTGGATTCATCCTCGTAAGAAATCCCCCGGTTTCGGCCCCGATTGCGATTAGTGGAACTTAGCCAAATTTTCGGGGTCTATTTCCTGTGAGGAAGATTTCGATTTCAGGATTTTTAGAGAATTCTATTATTGTTAGAAGTGGTTATACATCGCCCGTCTCTTTTAATTGGAGGATTTTTTTTTTGGAATCCGCTCAGGTTTCGTCGTCACACAAAAGTTCTTTCTACCGATTCTAAATTGAGCTTTCCGGGAGTGACGCCTCATTTAGCGCTTTGTCAACGTTCGAATCGCGGCGGAGGAAATTCTGATATGTGGAGCGAGGTTATGTGTGATGAATATCTTTGGATTCACGATTCTCCACGTAGCTACAGTTTTAAAAACATTCCGTAAGCCGTAATTCGGCAGATGGAACTCGCTTTTGAAGTAAAACTGGAAGTTCTGGGTTACTGATTTCTAGGAGTTACCCTATGCGCGTTTCGGAAAAAAAGTCTCCATTCTCAAGTGAATTCCATTCCGCTATGGGAAATGAAAGGGGAGTTGGATGGTCGGGCTTTTTCTTAGGTGAAGGTATGGGAAGTAAAAGTCTCGCAGTTTCTGTAGGTCCTGGCGAAGGGAAAGGGCCAAATCCCTGAGGCCCCTGCTTAAGATGGGACCCGTGCTAATTATTAAAATACTGTTACTAAAAAAAATTCGTTTCTAATGAACAATTTTCCACTGAAAACTCTAAAAAGATAAAGAAAAACATCCTCATATATTCAGTCTGTATACAAAAATGCCCAATTCCTAACTAGTTTAACAAAAGTGCGTAATGTTACGAATTCAAACCAAGCAAATCAATACTAGCTATTTAGAAAAAAATACAATTTTGAAGGAAACATTTTCATTTATGATATAATGCGAACTTGAAGAGTAAGAACGGGCAGTGAAAGAAGTTCCGCGGCCCAGAATTCATATCCTTGACCCTGACAAATGATTTTAAGAAATGAGCATAAAATAATGTTATGATAGATTAATGAAAGTTAGTTAGAAACTTGTTTCTAGAAATAAACTCACGGACCCCTGCGGGTAGGGGGATGGAGAATACTCCCGCGGCATCCCGGCCTGTCGTAAGAGGCGACTAATCGGGCGGGGAGAAAACCCCCAAAACAAACCCCAAGATCAGCAAGGGCTGAGCCCGGACAGTGATGTGGATNTCAACTATAAATTTTAGCTAAAGTTTTTAATATTTATATTTATGTTTTTAAAATATTTATTTATTTATTGTTTTTAATCATTTTTTCACGCCACCATTCTAGTACGGTGAAGAACGAGGCTTTTACCTTCTCCTGTTTTCCAAAGTGAGGTATTGGATTACATATAACTATAGACAAGGTGCAAAATGACCTCAGCTGTCGAAGCACCTTAAATCCAACTACTACTACTACTAATAAACTCACGATAAAAGTGAAATTTGCTATAACAAATGAGACAATGGAAATTTCAGTTATAAATTCGAAGTTCGTTACGGGTTTTCACGCAACGTTGGCTTTTTCTTTGTTTGCAAATATTATCCCACTTTTAATTCTTTCGTTTTGTTTTTACTGAATTCCTGAACGTATTGTAACTACATAAAAGGTCAGGTGGAAGAGAAGCCAGCAAGGGCTTCACCTTGTCTAGAAAGGGCCAATCTATCTATCTTCTGTCAGTGATACTGCTAGAGATGGTGGTGCAGGATTTAAGATAATGTCGCCTTTTCCCGTTATGGTCCTGAGCTCGAAGATTGTTGATCACGTCATTGTTGGCGAATTGAATTAGGTTATGAAAGTTTAAATATCTACGTGAAGAGCCGAAAAGAGACAAAATTATATAAATGCCAATTGAAAAACGACGTCAAGGTAGCTTTCAGTAATCGGTTTTTTATTGCAAGAAGTTATTTTGCCACAGACTTTTTTCAATGACCTGTTCACGTTATAAAACCACGTTTTCGTTGGTTTTATTCCTTGCATTGGCTACCAACACCGTCATGATTGCGTCATCGACTTCACTTGATGATCTCAAGAGCCTTTTGGTGGATGTGACATCATTTAGGAATTGATGTTTCCAAATATATATATTCTCGTATGATCCAGTGTGGCGATGTTGCTGTATGCACGTCATTGATGACCTCATGCTACTCCAACGTCACGGTCTAAAAAAAATCGATAAAAAGTTGTTCATGTATGATCTGGAAATACTCATCTTAGTCCCAAAATTGAATATATTTCTTAATTAGTAATAATTATTTCATTTACTTAGTCTGACTAAAAGCGTTCCGTAACCAATGCGTGGCAATAATACGTGATACAGTAATTACGATACAATTGTTATGCAATGATGTAACAATCACGCTGTAATATGGGAAGATGAGTATAAATGCTTATAATTCCATCATCAATTATAGTACTGATAAAATAACACTCGGTTACCAAGAAGTTCAACAGGAGTTCATGTTATAATCTAAAAATAAGTCTTCGTTAAGAGTAGGTGGAAGATGGTTTTAAAGAAAATACTCTATAGAGTACGTGATGTCCATAAAAAAGAAAAAATGAGCTGAAACGGGGGGAAAAGACGCTAGATTTAGCGACAATATCTCAAAATTGGCAACTGTGATGCCATTATTCAGCATCTTTCATACCTCAATATCTTTCCCATTATTACACTGAGAAGTGGAGCTCCGTACATTTTGCTCTCTGATTTTGATAACATTTGGCAAGTTGATAGTACCCACAATACCATTCAGCAACCACCTCAATTTTGGGAGTAGAAAAATTGTTTGAGCGTAAATAATGTTAATACTCGACGATGTGCGGATGGTCGAAGAAGCTTTTTGGAGGGCCCAAAGCATCACTTCCCTTCGGCAAAATCTAAGAACGGTATTGATTTTTTATGTGTTTATATATTGGTGACTCCAAAGCCTTCTCCATTTACCGAAGGACAGGCGAAAATATTCCATTTATGATAGTGATTAGCAAACGCCAATGTTTCGATAGACTTAAAGCAGCTTGTTTATAGAGAGACTTCACCCATCCTCGCGTGAAATATACACAGCATCAATCTTGCGCCAGAGCTGAAGGAAGAAAATAATCTTTCAGTTTAACGCCCTCGGGAAAAAGGCGAGAAAAATAATTAGTTCCTAGACCTTCCGCCATTTCTTCATCCGAGTTTTCCCAATTTTTTTGGCTCGGGTACAGAGAATGGGGAAATTCATTTGGATACGCGTGTCCTTCTTTTCCCGGGTCACGTGGGTAGGGTCAGGACCGTGAGGGAATTTTCCCATGATTCCTTCCGCTGGAAATCCGTCTGTTGATGCGCCAGGCGTGTGTAAACCAAAGGGGAATATGAGCATCTATCGTTTTTCGCATATGTGCGTTGCGAAGTATTTTGGGACTCGCCCTTGGCGGATAGCGGTCTCCAAGGTCTATGAACTTCTGGGAAATGGATTCTGCGATTTGAAGTTTTTGGGGAAATGAGAGGAATGCTGTGGTTGCGAGAGGAAATGTAGCATAGGCGTTCTTCTTTCTTACACTGTTTATTATAATGCTTCTTTCGCGAGGCGATTCGCATGGCTGACGATAATTTCCATGGCAACAGTGGTTGCTTTTCCCTCCTGGCCTCCCTTGAGAATACATCAATGATGACGTATGATTAAAACTTATATTGTTCCGAAACAACTATGAACTACGTTAAGTAGAGCGCCTTTTATACTAAATTGTGACGTATTACTTAGGGCAGAGATATCGAACCTTTTGCTGCAAGAGTGCCATATTTGATAAACATAAAGTACTTGGTTGCCAACGTGATGCCAAACCATAGACTGATTTGCTGATATCTTCCGTTTTATTCATCTAAATCTTTATAAATAACCTACATGCCACCTCTCGGCGTGTGGCAGGGAGTGTAAACACCAAGCGTTCGACACTTCGATACACTTAATATTCAGCTTATAGTTGTCTCGTATCGTTCGCGTAAAGAATGAATTCCTAAAACGACTTATCCTTGCATCTATTTTTCTTATTTTGCGCTCATTCCCGTATCGGCCGAAGACTATCTCAAAGATGGGATTAAGGTGTTGCAATTGACGTAAATAATCATTAATTATCATCACTAAAGAACACAATCCTCATTTGCACACTACTAATCTCTACGTGAGAAATACATGGTAAGCCTAGTACAGTAGGGTTCCGGGTGCCAAAATACTCTCTCGCGTGCCGTTTTGGACACGCGTGCCATAGGCTCGCCGCCCCTGACCTAGGGACAGGTAACGATTAAAGTTCAACAGGAAGTCATATTATTTAAGAGAAAAAGCAAAATGAACTGTTTGAAAAACGAAACACGATTTAGAAATAAATCGAATTGTACAACTATTAATCGTATTTTAATCAAACTTAACTTACAAAGGACAATATTACTGTCCTTTTACAAAAACCTTTTGAGTCTATTTCAAAAGGCATTGCATAAAAGGGGAGAAGGATCGAAAATTTCTTCAGGTAGGCAGATCCATTCCGTTTTCGGGGGATAACGGAAATATCCGTGAGGAAAATTTATTTTTAAGATCATTTCTTCAAAGGTAATCTTGATCTTTAAATCTATTTTACAATTCTTTCTCGAAAGCCATTTTCGATATAGTATTGTGTATTTTTTCTAGCGTTTTTGTTATTCGTCTCGATTCTAATTCTGATGAAACTCTTTCCGTGTTTGCCCAAGATAAATCTTCCAGCTCCATTCAATACATTTTCTACTTTTTCCTTAAGCCATTTATGATTCGAATCTCAAACCCCGTCTCCATAAGAACTTCCTTTGTGGAGACCCCCTGAAGATGGAGGTTTTGTCTCTGAAATGATCATTGGGACTTCCCAGAAATCGGTATTCCGGATCTTCCCGTCTGTTTCTTAATGCGAGTTCCGCTTTCCGAAATACGGCTTACGGAGTGTTTTTAGACCTCTAAAACCTGTCTCCATACTTCAGATTTGAAATCCGCCCTGTGTATTCATGGCCATGCAACTTCTGGTTTGAGTAACAACCGGGAGTTGAATAGAATGTTACGAGAGAGCGTTTCGTATGAGAGCGTTTCACGAAAAAGTTGCGAATTTCTGATATCTTTCACGTATTATGGGGCGTTACCAGATAAATCTACATTTATTTATTTGTAAGGTATCCAACAACAGCCATACTTGACAAATTACGTTGGACAAATAACAGATATAAATAAGCTACATAAATACCATGAAAGCAGCCTTTCGGCGTGAGGCAGGGGGTGTAAACACCAAGAATTGAGGGGCCTCTTTAGCTTATTGTTTTGCTTATTGTTCGCGGAAAGAATGAGTCCCTAAAACGACTTGTCCTCGCATCTATTTCTCTTATTTTACGCTCATTGTCAGGTTGGCCGATGTAGATACAGATTACGTCTTTCACAAATGTACATACTTACTCTGAATTTATGATATATAGATAAATATGATACACATACATGATTGTTCTACCTTTCGGTAGGTTCATGTGTCCTAATATTCCGTACTTGACGCCATTTCTTTCGTTTCTTGGCAACTTTCTCATCCCTTTTTGCCATTTACAACTTTTGTCTTTGTCTTCCCCTCTGTTTTTTCCCTTGCATTCTACCCTCAATTACATTCTACGGCAATCCCTCCCCTCTCAATATTGGACTCACCCATTTCCTCTCTCAACGTTAAATTACTTATAAATATTTTATAATATAATAATAAAACTGTAGACATCCTTTTACTGAAATTTGTACATTGCATATGCCCATCACCTTTGAATATGCTCCTGAGATCTGACCACTTTTTATCTAGCATAAAAACTTCTAACTCAGCCCTACAACTTTTAGACCTCCTTGTTTTCGAAAGTGAAACATAATTTACTTCTAGTTGAAATTCCCTAGTTTAAATCGAGCCTATTAACCCAGTTTACTTTCCTTCTCGTGGTTTTGTGTGCGTTAAAGTCGCCGTATGTTTCGTGTGTGTACATTCGTCCCACATTAGAAGATATTTCCGTCTCAAGAATGCAGTTACGGGATGAATTTCAGAAATGAAGGGAACCTTCTCCTCTCAGATCTAGGCCGAGAGGTATTTTCTGGTGTTTTCATGTCCTAACTGCGACAGTAAGCCGTTCTCCTAAATTTCCATGGACTGGATCGATTCCGTATGGTTAGACTTAGACTTTGAAGGGTTAGATGTAAGAAGAGACTTGTTAGTCTCAATCTTGCCCTGAATAAAGTCCTTTATTATTATTACTTACTTGTTTTCAATATACTCTATGTTGTGCATTGGTCCTCGTAGGTGTACTAATAGAGATAGTCCACGCATGACCCAAGTACATCCATATTATGCATATGAAAAAGTAGGGCATGCCTTTAGTTGTAATTAAATAATAGTTCGGCTTCGCTCCAGAACTTTTCATAATATATTAGGATTATGAGCATAGATCAGAGTTAAAGCAGGATTAATGAAGTCTAAAAAGCGTAAACGTTTTCGTATAGAGCGAAATTTCTGATTTATTTCAGGAATAAGCCTAAAAAAAAACAGATTCTCTTCTGTAATTCTCATATCAGACCGGACTTCGTGGAACTATATCATAAAGAATTTAAGAATAACTTTGTAATATCCAAATTTTTTGATATTTAGGCCATCGTTTTCGGATTCGGACAGTTTTTAATGGAGTGCCAAACCGTACGGTGTGATTAAACTCGACGGAACGGCGATTTACTTTGTAGTATTCCATAACGAAATGGCGAATGAAATATGACCACTTTTCAAAAAGAAACTGGTATAATTTTATTCAAAGTACCTTTGCAAAACACTACACAAGAACTTCTAATGTAGTATTTTGCAAAGGTAATTTGAATAAAATAATATCAGTTTCTTTTTGAAAAGTCGTATTTTATTCACCATTTCATACGGTGTGATGTTGGTGTATTCTATTTCATTATCTCAAAGATGAGATTAAGATGTTGTAATCGACCTAAATAATCATTGATTATCATTACTAATCAACAGAATTCACATTCATTCATCCCGGGGCTTTATTTTTTAAGCGAATAAATTGCAATGCCGTCAGAATTCAGAGGTCCAAAGCATTTCTCTACGACATCACATTGGGCACGCGTGCCATAGATTCGCCACCGGCAGCTTAATAGGACCGTTGCTATTAAGTGGTACATACATATCACGAACATAGTAATAACACTGAGAATAAATTTAGAGTATTTGCGGACAAGTCGCTAATTTATAGGGTAATAGAAAGTAGATATGATAGATTAATCCTGTGGAATAAATGTGATATAATTACTAAATAATGCGATGATTGGCAATTAGAGTTCAATGTAGGTCAATAATCATCATTATTCGATAAAAAATCTTTTGCCATGATTATTCGCACAGCCTCCGAGGGAAAACCTTAAGTGAAATCGGTGAAATATCTTGGATTAACCCTCACGAATAACTTATCTTGCGGTGCCCACAGGCGAATAAATGGACGAGCACTTAAGAGACTCGGATTCGAGAAGAGAATAGTCTGTCGGAGCGAAGAAAAAGTCTGTGAGCGATGTTACGTTGCGTTGGTCATGCCTCGCCCGGAATATGCGTGCAGTGTATGGGATCCTGCCGAATAGTGTTGTATTGGAGAATTAGAAAGGGTATTTGTTGGGAAAGGCGATTCTTTTCCTTAAATATTGTTACGAAAAGTCAGTGAGCGTTACTCGGATGCTTCAGGACGCAGGATGGGAAAATGTAGAAGGTGGAAGATTTAAGCAAAGGCTTACTTGACTACATGAGCTCAGAGAAATTACGTATGTTCCTAGAAGATGTAGCCAGTATTATGCATCCTTCCTGTTACATAGGCCGTTCTGATTCTGAGAGGATATTCAGAGAGATAGACGCTAGAACGAATTGATTCAAAATCATTTTTTCCGCGAACGATTCGCGTAAGTTATCGATTAGGGAAGTGGAGTCATGGTGCATGGACCCCCTGCCACAGGCCGAAAGACGTGTGCAGGGCACAGAGGTAGATGTAGACCCCTGGCCCCTTCTGTTACCTAACAAATGACACGTTCATAGTAACTTCACGTATTTACCTTCCTGATTAAATCAAATAAAACACAATCTACGTCCACAGAAAAATAAAAAATTGATTAATTATATTTACCTTCCTCTAGAGTATCTTTATGGGATCTCAACAAAAGCATGTATACAACTGAAATAAAAATTTCCAAACATTCGATAATTACTGTATCAATTATTCGAAAACTCGTGTCGGCGATATGCCCAATTTCCCAAAATGTTAATAGAGAAATAACTCTTTTGTGTATTTCCCTAGGCATCTAGGGTTCCCAGGGTACTGGGCTCGTTGTACATAAAGGATTCGTCCCTGGATGTTGTGCCAGAGCTTTGTTTAACATCGCCGCCTTAAAAACCTCTCAATTAGGATAAGTGCGTTTGTTTGTTTTTTGTCACTATTCATTGCATTCAGGTCGATGGCAAACAGTTCGTCCATCGCAACACACTCTATTTCTGCCGATGCGGTAGGTCGGGAGTGGGCCCTTGAATCTTCCCCTCCAATCCTTTAGACAGCTGCTTCACAGAATAGGAAGCTTTGGCAGCAATCCAACGGGTCGATGTCCTGCTTTCCTCCTGACCACCCCAACCCTTCCCCCCCTCATTTCTTTCAGTCCTCCGCTTATTCCATCCTTTTCTGTACCACTCTCGTCTTTACTCGTAGCAACTTTTAAGAAGTCCGATGCTCAGTTAAGAATTAAGAACCCAGAAGCAACTCCTGTAGCAGTAGAAGTATGTAGCAGTGCCTTAGGAAACCTAGAATTGCTTTTTAATTTTGGAAGTAAGTGAAAGGAATAAACCAAGGATTTTTGGCCTCACCTTGAGTAGGCGTGTAGTGTATGGGGTCCTGCCGACTACTGTTACGTTCGAGAATTAGAAAAGGTGCAGCGAAAGGCGATACTTTCTGTGAAGGATTGCTTCAATAAATCGGTTAGCCTCGCTCAGATGCTTCAGGACGCCGGGTGGAAATCTGCAGAAGATACAAGATTTAAACAAAGGATAAATTTACTAAATAGGTGGGAGAAAGCACGTTCACAGATGATGTTGCCGATATAATGCATCCCCCATGTTACATAGGTTCAGATTCTGAGGAAAAAATCGGAGAAATAAATGCTAGAACGAATCGATTCCAGAAATCTTATTTTCTCGAACGACACGCGAAAGTAATCGATTAAGGAGGTAGTTTCAGTCCGCATGCACCCCCTACCCCATGCCGAAAAGCTGCTTGCAGGGTACTTACATAGACATAAACAAGAATTCGAGGGGGGACATAACCGAAAATCAGAAGTACCGTACTTCTTATCATATTGTAGTATACTAATAATAATTTCCATTCATATCTTGACAAATCGAGAATTTTTATTTGCCTTTTCCACAGAGGAAAATGTGTGTTTAATTTACTTTTGTCTCTTTTTTGTTCCTATGAGTGTCATAATATGAAACTGGAAGCATGGGGGAAACTAATTAATGCCATTAATTGTAGTCACTCCTCATTGGATGCGATGAAAAGTTTTCCTCTCTGGGTAATTGTGGTTAACTTGCATGGACTCATTGCACTTTTAGCATACTGACTCTGTTTGTAAAACAGGCGAGGACTACCTCACTCCTCATCTTGCCTAGTAAGCCTCACTCTCTCTCCAGTGCTTTTGGTTGGAAATGAGGAAGGCGTCGAGATTCAAACCGACCTTTCGGCTGAATACTTTAGAGGCCCCTTCGAAACCTTTTCTCCCTCCTTTTTCGTGATAACTTGAGCAAATAGTTCAATAATACTGATAGTAAAGAGTAACAATAATAATAATGAAGTACCAACAACAATAACGGTAATAATGAGAATAATAATAATAAAGTAATGATAGTAATAATCATAAAAATGTTAATAGCAACAACAACAATAATAATTCGTTTATGGAAACTGAAAGATGATCCCCAAAACATAAGTTTTAGTACACAGATCCTTCAAAAGAAGTTCAACTACTTCCCATCGATGAAGAAATCCTGTTTCTGAAGGTCATTTCCAATTTAACGTCCATTGCCTGTCTCCACAACCAACGAATGTGTTTGCCGTCGGAATAGCGGCGAGGCGAAGTCGTAAGAGATTAAATCGATTCCATACGTACGGATTCCGTGATTTATTAGCGCACGGAGGACGATTGAAGGAGAGGGTGGGAATTAATGAGATTTAATAGCGGCTGTGAATGAGGGATCGTTCACGGCATCGTGAAAAATGTCCGTCGTATTTCCTCAGTAGCCTGGCTTTCGTACTTCGTAAAATTAGCGATAAGTAGGCATGTTTTCTCGCATTTGAAAGATAGACAACATTAAAGCCCTTATGTCTAAACAATGGGGCAGTAAAAATACTGCTCATTATCATCGCGTTGGATGCTTGATTGAATTGTTACGACTCGGCCGTAAAATCCATGCATAAAATGTTGTTTTTCGAGCTTAGTGTGGTGTGATCTCACTCCTAAATTAACTTTTGGATGGCAGCCGCTTTCCCAGCAACAATGCTCCTGTTGCGACAATAATGATCCGCCAAACAAGGCTTTGTCGATTTCATTGTTACTATCGGTCAATCATTTCTTCATTGTACTTGCAGTGTACTGTTTCTATCAAGCAGTCGTATCTTTTATGATGTAAACATTATGAAAGAAAATCGATACCTTTTCTATAAAAATGGCAAAGAAACAAGAAAATGATTCACACTCCTTAGGAAATTTGTTTTCTCCTCAAGCTTAATTTATGTTCGTTGATTTGCCGATAGCTCATATTTTCCTTTGACAATTTTTCAAATTGCTGAATATAATTGCTGTGACAGAAATGATATTAATCTTTTGTAATTTCTGAAAATTTCCCTCTTTCGAATGGATTACAACCAAATTTCTTTTTAAGAGATTCTATTTTTCTTGAGTAACATTTAATACGATTTCGAATTTTAAAAAATGTCTGCTATTATTAAAAATTAAGTAGTTTATACTATTTCTTTCCTGGTTGAGGTTATTCTGTAGTTATATCATAAATATGATCTTTGATTATTTTTGTGGAGAACCATTTTTCATCTTTTAATCCAAGATTATTTCTTTACCAGTATAGACTTAGTACTTAAAGTGTTAGGAATAAATTACGTTGGTGCTTTTAACCCGCTTTTAACTCTGCCACTTTAATATACATGTACACACTTGAGTTTCTAACACTCCGAAGGTTCATGTGCCCTAAATTTCCCTACTTAACACCATTTGCCTTATTTCTGGATAACTACCCCTTATATCATCCAGCAACTCATATCAATTGTCATTTCCTTAGCTTTCTGCCTTTCTGCTTTCTGTCTTTACCGGTATCTCTTGTCTTACTATTTGACACACCCACTTTCTCTGTTGTCGCTTAGTTACTTAAATCAAAAGCCTCTTATCTCTAAAAATATTTATTTATTTATGCAATTAATGCATTAATGTTCCGTCAGGCCTGTTGCCTGTCGACGGGACATATATAAAAAACAATTTTATCCACAGGAAGTGAAAAGAATCTAGTTAACACAAAGCAGCCTCAGCTCAGATGAGCTAAGAAGAGGTTCTCTACAATTACAAGTATATACTGTATAAAAGTTTAAATATATGATAAAAAATATATGCACTCAGTTTTGCCAAGAATTTTATTCTTTATTTACTTGGCAGTATCCGCTAATATATTGGTATGCAATCAAAACTCCAACACAGTACACAATCAATAACAGTAAACAATGATAATCATAGTAATAATGGTGGCAATAATATTAACAGCATTAATAATGGCAGTCATAACAATAACAACTACAATATTAGTAATAAATACTATGTAACAACAGCAATAACAACAGTAATAATAATAAGAATAACTTTTCTGTGAAGAAGACCCCAATGATATCCATTTTAATAATAATTATTATTTACGAACGTATACATTCTCTAACTAGGAAAATTTGACTAGCCGGGACTGGATTCCGGGACATAGGGGTTGGTTGGTTAGCATTTTCTTGATTGCTTTGCCATCTATACGGTTAATTTGTCCCCCCCCCCTCCAACCGCATCTCAAAGGTATTAATCTTTTTAAAATGTCAGTCATTTCTGTTAAGAGGACGTTTCGCAGACACAAACTGTGCGATTTACTCCACACGAGTTAAGATTTCGGGAAATAGTAAAACCCTTCGCTTTATGGAATAGTCCTTAGCTACTGGAGTAGCTGCAGTAAACAGCTGGGCGTAAATTTATAGAGGATGTCTCTCCTGGTAAAGGTTCGGAATACTTCCATCAGCACAAATAAAGGGGGGAGGAATAAATGTCGTTTCCAAGAATTCAGATATATGTACTAATTTATCTTGCTTGCCAATGGAAACGGAGATGACTTTACTCGATCACCATGGTAACCGTTTCCATAGCATGCTCGTTGTTTCCCCGAGGCTATGTCCCCGTCACCTCTATTTCCATCTTGTTGAATTCTCCCCTTTCTTAAGAACGTGTGTTCCTTTCTTCACTCCCTTTTAAACTTTCATTAGTCCCTTTCCGTTGTGCTACTTTGGTATTTTCCATCCTTTCCCTGTTTAGCCTCTTGCGCTGTCTTCTGCATCGATACCTCTCGAAGAATTGCGTGCTCATTTCCAATTATACATTCAATCTTCGGCCTTGGTTTCGGAGGTCGAGCGGTGTATCGGATCCCTCATTATAAATCAGGTGTTTCCCAACACTGCCCTCTCTCCATCTCACGCACGTCATCGTTCTACTGTCATTATTCGCATTTCTTACTCTCCTTACATCTATATCTCGGAAAATCCAACGTTTTTTTTTCTCTAAATATGCATCTATAATTGTGTACATGTGATACCTTTATGTCAAATGGTTCAGTTGTGAGTCTTCAATAATTTAATACATAAGGAATGACAGATGTGGAAAATAACGACACGACTGGGACTCAAACCCAGGTCTCCCACTTTCCGGGCAGGTATTCTAACCACTGAATTACCATGCGGCGTCTAACAATCTTTAATGACAACCACAATAATAATGGCAGTATTAATAACAATAACAAGAACAGTTATTTTTTTTTAATGAATGAACTGTTTATCGAATATTCAGTTTATACATTACCCAAATATAGACTAAAAAAGAACATTTTTACATTAAAAAAAACATGGCATACCTTGTAATTTATGTCGAATGTATGCATTTTTGTATAAACTATTTATGCTAATATGTCAGAAACTGACTACCAGTAAAGTATTATGGTAGAATTGACAATAAGGTCCTCCTGAGCTAGAGAGTTCATCAGGAGGTGCCTGAAAACAAAATGAGTGGTAATAAGATCACTCTTTATATATAATAAAATCACTAGAAAACAAAATAGTAAATCAAGGTATTGACTTATAAAATTTACAATATGCAATAGTATGCTACACAAACAGAAAAATATAGACATTACTTGTCAAGAATACAGACATATATATAANACAGTAATAATAAAAATAACGGCGTGGTAGTTTACAGGTTACAATATCTTCCCGGAAAGTGGAAGACCTGGGTTTGAGTCCCAGTCATGTCGCTATTTTTCACACTTGTTATTCCTTGGGTTTCAGTCGCTCGGAACTTTCGTGGTTAGTAATTCATTTACTTTTCCTTAATCCTTTTAATTTAACACATTTCTAAATGTTATACTATTAATAATGTCGCTATAACAGTGGTAATCTTGTCAGTTATTACTAAGAAACAAACTTTCGTGAAGACTGCAATATTTTTCCCATTATTTTCAAGTATTCTGCCTAACATATGGAGACATTACATGATATTAATATTACACCAAGCCAAAAAGAATTGACTACAATTAACTTAAATCAAGAAAAATAAATCGATAAATCTAAACAACCCGGCAAACATTGGTACGAGAAAATTGGTTCAAACAGTGGATACAACACAAGGAAAAGGGTTTTAGGTACTTGGCACGATAAGGCGTGCACCTAGGAAAATTCCCAAGGAGAAACGGACATGAAAAAAAGTCTTTCGGAACCGGGACTCGAACCCGGGTCTCTCAACGAATAGAGCAACCGACCTGCAATTGGGAGATCCGGGTTCGAGTCCCGGTTCCGACAGACTTTTTTCATGTCCGTTTCTCCTTGGGAACAGTGGATACAAGTTAATAAGCTGACAGTTCATAAGTAAAAACTAATACATACAACTAGATATTATTAGTAATATTAACTATTATATATTATTTATAATTACACAAATCATAACCCATTGTATAATATATATATTGTATAATATAACTCCTTCCCTCGTCGTCAAGGGAAGGAGCTGTTTGTTTTTTCGTTTCGTTTTTTATCAAAATTCTCGCGATTTCGAATCTAAACCGACATTCCCCTACCAAATTAAGGTTCCTTATTGAATTTCCCTTCTCTTTGTACTTTTCCTGGTCTCTTGGGACCATTATCTCAAATTTAATTTTGTAAAAGAAGCAAAAGCCTGCTGGAAAAGAAAACGAATTTTCCTTGTATTTACTGCAGGAGCCATTACGAATCTTTACAACCTTATTTTCCGTGTTGCGAAGGCCAAGTATGCGAGATTTGGTTTAAATCGATGGAACGGTATTGGAGGAAATGTTCATAAATGTAGATTTGCGGTCAGCGAAAGTATGGTAACTATGTACAAGGTAAACGCCCAAATTGCCAGTAAAAATGTGTCGCATCATGAGGATGTTGCACGAAAAGCAAAGTGTTCTTTTTACCTCTAGTCGTTCGCGCAAATATGTATTTAGCTTAAAGGAATATAATTCTAACTGATTAAGGAAATACATGAACATTTCCCAGAGTTGACGTTTTAAAGGAAAACGTCGCCTTGGCGATCCAGCTTGTTTATTTTACAATTATCGTAGTTAAATAAAGGGAAATTGCTTCGAGTGAAGTCTTTAAACGCTCACAGTGTGCTAGCGTAATACAATTTCACAAGAAAATTCCTTATTGCGTCCATATTTGGGGTTATCCAATCTAATTGCAGAAGAAAATTAATATTTACCTTTTGAAATTCGAGGATATCATGTTCATCAATTTCCAAATATTTGAGTTTTTCTTTTCTTTAAATCCCTCATTATTCAGTCGTATACTCGTGTCTCAGTCAGGTGCATGGGTTGTAAGAGTTCTAAGCTGTGGGAACCATCCGATCGATGCATTGCCCTGCATCCATGGATACTTTTATATGATGCTGAAGGCTGTAATATTTTACCCATCAAAATGTAATCCTCTTTAAAAAAATTGCTCTCATGAGTCATATCTCAACACGCACTCCGAATCTAGAGAACAAGGAAAATCTTATGTTTTTATTGTTGGCTAACAATGGCTCGTCAACAATCTATCGCTTAGATGTTGATTTTAAACAAGAGAATGTCAACAATTGACGCATTCTCTTAATATACGTCTCAGAATCAGTAGCGAATCCTATGTTTTGATTGTTGGCTAAGAATTTCTCGCCAACAATATACCGCTTACATGTTGATCTTAAACAAGATAATAACAACAATCGAAACATTCTCGCAGTGCATTTCTCATTATAGAAACAACTTTGGAAAGACGGTTTCTGGGGTAAAGATGAGAGAAATTGTTCGGGCATGCTTTGAAAATGATAGTCCGTTGAAGACATCGTTGGAAGGAATGATGTAAAGGAGGAAGAGTTAGGTTTGATTGTTAGAGGCAGGTAATGATCAGTGTTAAGATTATATAAGGTTAAAGGAGTGAAGGGGGCAAGATGACAATATGGCTCTCATTCCTGACTGTAGAATTCAGTCCGTATAATTTTGCTTAATCACAATATTTCCGATGTATTGTACCCATTCCATCCGTATTTAATTTTACCTTACTCTTGGGTTCTTGTGGAGATCTTCGATTCAGTGCATATGAGTGACGTTGAAGCGTTTCGCAACCCAGTTGTCAGTGTCTGATAGCCTCTGCAAAGATGTCTCTTATCTCGTAGCGACGAAAGCTGGCGGCGTTTTATGTAACTGTTTTCTAAGGCATGAAGGTCGAGCCGTCGATGCAATACATTTCAATTTATATATAACTCGTGAATTTTGCTAACCATGTTAATGTCAGTTTACCAGGGCCGGTCGAACTTTGCTGGCGGGTGAAGAAACATCTTAGGGCTCATTATTTAAGGGGCGGATGAGGATAATTATTTCTTTGTACGAGTATCATTATTAGGTTGACTGAAGAAGAATTTTAATTGTAGGCACGGTTTAATTGTTGCGAATTGTTGTTCCAATAGTCAACTTATGAACTACATTGAGTCCGTATGTGTCGGTGGAAAGTGGTTTTATCTTTGTTTAAATGCTCTGAGTATATTAAGGAATAACTGTTATATTAACAAATTAGCTTTGTTTTGTCGAAAGCGGATTTTTAAAGGATAAAGGATATTTGCCGTTACGCTGTAAATATCAGTTAGAATTAAAATAACGTTTTTCTTTAATTTTAGATCTGTTTTCAAAATGTATTGTTAATCTAGTGACCATTCCCATGGCATTTAGGCTGTTTTCTTGCAGCTATATGTAAACAAAATCAATTTGGAATCCACCTCTTCTATATATACAACTCGGCTATATTTTACGACGTCCTGTTCTTTTAATAATTCGATTATGAATCCAGAAATAGCAAGCATAAATTCGAATGACCTAATTTTAAATGCGGATATACCATGTGCGAATACAACCGTAAGCGCTGTTGTAATTTCAAGGGACTTTCGCAAGGAAACTTACGATCCTTTATACTTCAATTTAGACCCATTCCAAAGACAACGGCATTTTCGTATTTTTTTCGTGGAATAATAACCTTTTCGTATCGATGCCTGGCATTTACCTCTTTTTATGTATTTCCTGATTTTGATTTCAGATGAAGTTCTTCTCTTTTTCGTTTGCTGACATTTAACTTGAAAGACGTTTTTGATGTTCCCGATGAAAGTGTTTACCAGGTTTCAGAACGGACGTGCGGTGTTTATTGAAGAATAGCATTTGGATATTGGGGGGTTATTGGTGAGATTTAGATCGTAGGACGTTGTTTTCCATTAGATATTGAACTATGGAAAGATGGCGAAAACGTCTCTGTCAAGCTGGAATTAGCGGTTAAAAGTTTCTTGAGTAATTCGTATGGCATTGGTTCCTGGGCAGTTGGTCGAAGGACAACTGGTCGATGGGACAACCCGTCGATGGACATTTCGTCGCTGAGACATTTGGTGGAAGGACAATTCTTCGCTGAGACATTTGGTCGAAGGACAATTCGTCGCTAGACATTTCGTCGCTGAGACATTTGGTGGAAGGACAAATCGTCGCTGAGACAACTCGTCGACGGAAGGGAATGTTGTTATTTATGATAAAGTTTTCGGTGCGTTAGTATCGTTATGGTGTAATATTCATTGTAATAACTCGGAGTATTGGTACGTGCAGTTGAGTTGGGTTGGGTTTGGTTTGGTTTGGTTGGGTTGGGTTGGGTCACCAAATATAATTTATTACACCATTATATTTAATAACTAATCGATATCCGTAAAATCTGCTGGTAATACGACACCGAACCGTATGCATTAGCTGCCTATTGATAGATTTAGATGATGTTAAGTCTGTTGGTGGATAAGGGAGGTGTATTGATCAGGCCCTCAGCAACGTTTAGTAGTTTACAGAATACAGAATTGGAAGTAATGTTGAAAATAGTCGTAGGTTAGATTATCACAGCAGGCTATAATCAGTGTTAAGTTTAGAAATTCTGAGGGAATGAATTGGTTGGGGACAGGACGGCTTGGAGAGCTGCAACAAACCAATCTGTTGGAATTGTTTACCCAGATGATTGGTCAGCAATATATAATTGGAGGTTTAAACAGACTATAAGCCATATATCGGCAGATGGACGTCCAGTGCAGAGGCAAATGGGAAGTTCCGGATGAACGATTTCTGGAAATGTCCCTTTCTATAATTCGGAATCCATTTCGGAAACAAAGCTTCCATTCTCATGGATCTCACGCATGAATTGGATTTGCTAGGGAAGTGATAAATAAATCATTATCGTGTTATTACTCTAGAGTGGTGTATTGGTGCCCTTAGATGCCGCCTCCCGGGTGCGATGCACCCCTTGTACCATTAGGACGGCGCGGCTCTGTGCTCGTATAACTAGTGACCATATTTCTGCTTTCAAGAGTTTTGGAATAACGACGTTTTGCTATAATACGGTAGTATTTCAGTATTTCTTGTGGTTTCCATCCGATCCAACCGTCGGTCAGTGGCACCCTCTATTTTTAAACCTCGAAAGGAAGTCTCCCTTAAGGTCTTCAGGACTGAATTCCTTCCCCCCCCCTTTTTCCCTCAAGCCCCTTGCCCAACACCCTCCAAGTATAGAACTTATCCAACGCACTCGTTTCCATCTCTAAGGAGTAGGACTGCATTAGTTGTGAAACGTAAACACCCTCAAAGGGTGCCCTCGATACGCGGGCTTCGCAAACTGTCTTTCTCCCCACCGCTGCCGGCAAGATCCGTCAGCTGTTCTTTCGAAACTGTTTCCTCTCCGCTTCCGAATTTAGTTTCCGCTCGGAAAAGGGTTCGAATCGTTCCTCGAGTCGACGCCTTCCAGTATCTCGTGTTCTTTTTCCAGTCCCTGTCGCCCAACCACATAAGGGGCCTCCCAACTTACCACTACTCCCCACTCCTCCAATGTGGAAATCAGCTGTGAAAGCCGTTGTCCCTGGAGAAGTGAATCACGCCGGGAGTCATCTGGCGATGCATTCCGAGGCGATCTCGAAACGTCGCGGTTGTCATGGCGACGCGGATGGATTTTTGCGTTTCTTTTTTTTTACTCGTGAAGATGATTTGTTGGAGCTGAACAGATGTCTGGTTTTGGCCGTATCGTGTGGAATATGTTTCTGTCTTTCGGTGAGGGATAGAGATGTATCTATCTTTAATTTGCTTTCGCCTAAATCTTTTTCATAGTGGACTATTATGGATACTACTGAAATATGAGTGTTGCTGATTAGTGGCATTCGTCCAGTTCGCACCTCATTGAATGGTAGGAGAAAAGTTATTCATAGGGTCATTGTTCTGCATTAACTTGGACTTTTCCCTCTTATTGTATTCCGCATCAATGAGAATAGCAATGGCTAACTACTTCACTCCTCGTCTTCCCAAGCGGTCCTCATTCCCTCTTTAAAGCTTGTGGTAGCTAATGGTGAAGAAGTTCAAATTAGTCTTCGTTGAGGGAAAATACTTCACTCCTCATCTTCGCTAATGCCTCTCGCGGGCTTTCGGCAGCGGTTGGCTGTGTGGAGAAGGGTCTATGCACCCATTAGGGCGATGACTTAATGAACAGAAACACAATATGTCGATGAGTGGTTGAACACCTGATACCTGGCAGCATCATGTACTATGATATATATATTTTCACCATCGTCATAATTATTACTATTGATTCAACGTTGGACTGGTTTAAGAATCCGGCAATACTAANGCGATGACTTAATGAACAGAAACACAATATGTCGATGAGTGGTTGAACACCTGATACCTGGCAGCATCATGTACTATGATATATATATTTTCACCATCGTCATAATTATTACTATTGATTCAACGTTGGACTGGTTTAAGAATCCGGCAATACTAAACTCAAACTCAGCGATCTAATTGGATCTAGTGATCAATAAAAGGCTCTCAAACCCTAGATCAGAACCACTGACTATAATATATAAGAGCAAATCTAATAACTATTAAGCTAGTTTGATTGTTAAATGCCACTATCACCAGGTCTGATATTACCACGTCAGCGAAACAAGTTGCGATCAATAAACTTGCGGAAACTGCAAAGTCTTGTACTCTTTTCTGCATATTATTTTTCGTTTGGATCGGTGGTTCGATTTTGTTGTTCCGGTTTGATGCCTCAGAAATAATTATCAGCTCTCGGTTTGTCTTATGCATCCTGTCAATAAGCTCTTCTGGTTTGATTTCTTTCACACCAACCACGAAAACATTGTTATTTTCCGGTCGTGTGTTCAAGTGAAGGTTCGATGCCCCGTCCGCGACTAAAGCCAATAATGTGCTCAGCGCTCAGTATAGCGTTGCGATTGCCAAGATTTTCTCCCATTTGTGACGTCGCCGACGCTGTTGACAACAACGCGTAGTTATTTACTGCCACAACAATGAACGGTGATTAATCATTTGTCGACATTGTTGCTTTCAATGATTGTCAAAATTTGGTTTTGTTACGCCATAGGAATGTTAGAAACAGTGAAAATGATCCCTTCTAAGGGATAATTGGAATGGGGGCGTGTGATGAATCCTTCGTAGTTATCGTCTGAATGCGACATGAATGCCATACTGCGTCGCTGCTGCGATGTTTTTTGATCTTCGTGTCATCAGCGTCATTGTTGACAATAATGAAAAGGTCCTTGCTCCGCAATCAAGAGCACAGTTCTTAACCATGCCATTGCTGGAAAGAGAAAAACCAAAGATTTTGCTCCTTGGGACGTCACCGGTAACTATGGTAATAATAACATGTCAAATGAGAAATCATGAATTCTACAACTTATGCTGGAGATACTTTACAATTGTTTCAACTTTACCGAATCGAAAGGAACGTGGAGCATTTAAGCTCTGCTTTATTAGGATATTTCGTGTAAAATGCGTTTATTGTATTGTATTTTTCGTACCTCTTCTATATGAAATCTACAATAGTAGGCTGGACTTCGTGAAACGACGTAACGAAGCGAAGAAGAACTTTCTAATCTCTACAAGAAATGTAACAAGGAAATTACGAAGTTATTCTTCACTTAGCTTCCTTTGTATGTTTTCTCCTCCTTTGTTTGTTGCATACTCCATTCGGTTGCTTAGTAACGTATCAATAATTGGACTATTGAGCTTCAATTTCTTTCGAATTAGGGACTTATATGTATGTGCCATTGAAAGATTTTCGGTTCATTTCATTTTAAGATACATTTCCATTTACGCGGTCGTAATTTTATCGTTCTTGAAGCCCACATCGTCCAAACAGAGGGAATTATTTATTTATTATTACTATGAAAGAATTTTCATCTTTTGAATTTATTTCTTGGGTAAGTATTTAACAGCTCAAGAAATAACTTCTCTGACTGTCTTACGTTCAGGATAAATCATTATTGATTTCAAAAAGCAGATTAGATATGAAGTTATTTCTACTGAATCTCGTTTTAGACGATATCTTGCTTGAATGAACGTTCCTGGATTAAATATTTGAAGAGAATCATGTTATATGTCAATCTATTTGTTACTGACCTTGAAGTCTGTTATCTGTATCACTATTCAGTCGCAGATAGTATTGCAAGTGTGTCGGTTTGTTCACGTTTAACGTGACATATTGTGGTAGTCTTCGACTAAAGGTCTTCTGCTATTGGACCCTACTTAGCTGTATTGAATAGCTCATTCCAACACCCGAACGAATTACTTTAGAAGAAAATAGTTTGTCATCTTGATTCATCGACGAAATCAGAATTTCTATTCTTTGAAGAATTAGGCTCTGGTCAATTCAGTGATATCTTTTTCGAACCATCGTAAACCATCTATACTTTAATAATTCTTAATAAATATTCCCAGCGGAAAACTTGCAAATTGAGATCTTGCTCGCAGTACCGCTAATAATTAATTTAATATATTGCGCATTCATAAGAGTAAAACATTTCATTTACGCTCGGTTTCAGAAACATCAGGCATATGGAATTGTTCCAGCTTTCTACTCATTGGCAACTAATAGAACGGAATATTGTTGAAATTAGTTTACAATACTTACATTATTATATAAAACTTAGCATTGCAAGCATTGTCTCTCGGACGACANCACCCAAGTTTCTTCATAATTTTTTTCGGTGTCGTTTCATAACTTTCTCGTTTCTCTACTTTCCCATTAAAGATTTTCCAATGTAACCCTTAATGCAAGACTTTCTAGCGAATTCGAAATATGGAAACATACCGTTGCTTTTCCTTCAAGTCGTAACGTTTCCATAAAAGCGTGATCCTTTTTAAAGTTCATCTTTTCTCGTATCCTCTTTAATTCACCTTTCCAGCATCTCTTCAACTTCATCTTCCCCTCTTTCGTTTCTCCCTTCGCTTCGCATTCGCTCCTTTTCATCGCCATTTCTCTCTCTTCTTTTGTTTCTCACTGACGTCGCTTTAACTCTTGCGAAACGCGCCAGAGAACGGTTTCATTTGCTCAGTACCCACCTTAAATACCCTCTCTCAGTGTCCCCCCCTCAGGATGCGTGTGCAAAGGTCGCCAACCCTGCCATCGATGCGCAGTCTAGACGTGTTTCCACTCCTTTCGAATGTTTAGCTGCTGACGTGATTTCCGCGCGTTTCCTTAAATGTGTGACGTGTGTGTCGAAGGCGTGATTTTTAGTTTGAAACCGCTGAATTTTCTATTTTAATAGGATAGCAGTATGTCGTTTATTCCGGTTCTGTCCCGTTTTCAAACCTTTCGTCCCGTTTTTGTCTGTGGAATATTCAGCGTGGTGGTGGCTGGTGTGAATAGTAGAGATGACTCCCAATTGCTAGGAGAGTCAACTGTACCTCTAGTTTTTAAGTTTTGGTTAGTTTTATTTATATGAAACTTATAGATTTGAGTTTTTTGTACAAAAATGTTTGGGGAGTTGCTCCACCTGAAAGGTGGAATTTCCCGAGTTTATTAAAAAACATCCAAAAATGAATTTTTGTTACGCCTCGCCATGCACGGCAAATATTCGATTGGCTGAGAGACAAAAACGAACTCAGTCCATCTTTTACTCGAGCAATTTATAAATATATTGCTTATGACATTAACCTCTACTATTTGCATACGGTAGAGTTTGCTTAATAAACATATTGTGTGAAATATCCCGGTAAATGGAACGGGATTACATAGAGGTTGCGCGACACACTGTTGCCAGGGGGTAGTAATACATAATTAACAATATATACAGAAATAAGCAATATATAAAATAAAATATATTCAGCAATTTACAGCACATAAAATAACGATGTGTGCAATAATAAACAATGCATAAGGTAACAATATTTACAACAGTAAGCAATTTATTAATTAACAATATATACAGAAATAAGCAATATATAAAATAACAATATATACAACAATATATAAAATAACATAACAACCATGCCATAATATAGCCATAACAACCATTCATGGTTGCGTAATTTTGTCTTATTTTCCATTTCTTCTTAGCCTCATTCCCAACTTTTATGGAGTAGTCTGATGATTGATGATGATGAACTTGGTTCTGGCGCTCTGATTTTCAGATGGATGCCCTTCCTAACCCTTAAAGGGAAAATGTTTCCGTGTAGTTGATACTGAATGAAATGCATATGCAAACTTCCGAAGTATTGTCTTAATTAGAATTGCAGTGCAAAAGTGAGTGCAATATAATGAGAAGAATGCAAGAATATTGTACGTTGTTACATTGATACCTTTATCCTTAGAAAATCCTCTTCACCTCTTATCTGCTAGAAATATTTTTCGTCGCCGTTCTTTTGTAATCTATCTGAATTTTCTTAATTGTGTATTTTCTAGTGATGGAACGATTAATCTGGAATTGGAATCGTTTAAACATTTCTGGGTACCAGAATCGGAGAATTTTAAATATAATTTCCGATTCCGAAAACGGTTCTTTGAAATTTTTGTTTAAAACTCTTTCTTNGGCCGTATCGTGTGGAATATGTTTCTGTCTTTCGGTGAGGGATAGAGATGTATCTATCTTTAATTTGCTTTCGCCTAAATCTTTTTCATAGTGGAATATTACGGAAACTACTGAGATATGAGTGTTGCTGATTAGTGGCATTCGTCGAGTTCGCACCTCATTGAATGGTAGGAGAAAAGTTATTCATAGGGTCATTGTTCTGCAGTAACTTGGACTTTTCCCTCTTATTGTATTCCGCATCAATGAGAATAGCAATGGCTAACTACTTCACTCCTCATCTTCCCAAGCGGGCCTCATTCCCTCTTTAAAGCTTGTGGTAGCTAATGGTGAAGAAGTTCAAATTAGTCTTCGTTGAGGAAAGAAGGGAAAATACTTCACTCCTCATCTTCCCAAGCGGGCCTCATTCCCTCTTTAAAGCTTATGGTAGCTAATGGTGAAGAAGTTCAAATTAGTCTTCGTTGAGGAAAGAAGGGAAAATACTTCACTCCTCATCTTCGCTAATGCCTCTCGCGGGCTTTCGGCAGCGGTTGGCTGTGTGGAGAAGGGTCTATGCACCCATTAGGGCGATGACTTAATGAACAGAAACACAATATGTCGATGAGTGGTTGAACACCTGATACCTGGCAGCATCATGTACTATGATATATATATTTTCACCATCGTCATAATTATTACTATTGATTCAACGTTGGACTGGTTTAAGAATCCGGCAATACTAAACTCAAACTCAGCGATCTAATTGGATCTAGTGATCAATAAAAGGCTCTCAGACCCTAGATCAGAACCACTGACTATAATATATAAGAGCAAATCTAATAACTGTTAAGTTAATTTGATTGTTAAATGCCACTATCACCAGGTCTGATATTACCACGTCAGCGAAACAAGTTGCGATCAATAAACTTGCGGAAACTGCAAAGTCTTGTACTCTTTTCTGCTTATTATTTTTCGTTTGGATCGGTGGTTCGATTTTGTTGTTCCGGTTTGATGCCTCAGAAATAATTATCAGCTCTCGGTTTGTCTTATGCATCCTGTCATTAAGCTCTTCTTGTTTGATTTCTTTCACACCCACCACGAAAACATTGTTATTTTCCGGTCGTGTGTTCAAGTGAAGGTTCGATGCCCCGTCCGCGACTAAAGCCAATAATGTGCTCAGCGCTCAGTATTGCGTTGCGATTGCCAAGATTTTCTCCCATTTGTGACGTCGCCGACGCTGTTGACAACAACGCGTAGTTATTTACTGCCACAACAATGAACGGTGATTAATCATTTGTCGCCATTGTTGCTTTCAATGATTGTCAAATTTTGGTTTTGTTACGCCATAGGAATGTTAGAAACAGTGAAAATTATCCCTTTTAAGGGATAATTGGAATGGGGGCGTGTGATGAATCCTTCGTAGTTATCGTCTGAATGCGACATGAATGCCGTACTGCGTCGCTGCTGCGATGTTTTTTGATCTTCGTGTCATCAGCGTCATTGTTGACAATAATGAAAAGGTCCTTGCTCCGCAATCAAGAGCACAGTTCTTAACCATGCCATTGCTGGTAAGAGAAAAACCAAAGATTTTGCTCCCTGGGACGTCACCGGTAACTATGGTAATAATAACATGTCAAATGAGAAATCATGAATTCTACAACTTATGCTGGAGATACTTTACAATTGTTTCAACTTTACCGAATCGAAAGGAACGTGGAGCATTTAAGCTCTGCTTTATTAGGATATTTCGTGTAAAATGCGTTTATTGTATTGTATTTTTCGTACCTCTTCTATATGAAATCTACAATAGTAGGCTGGACTTCGTGAAACGACGTAACGAAGCGAAGAAGAACTTTCTAATCTCTACAAGAAATGTAACAAGGAAATTACGAAGTTATTCTTCACTTAGCTTCCTTTGTATGTTTTCTCCTCCTTTGTTTGTTGCATACTCCATTCGGTTGCTTAGTAACGTATCAATAATTGGACTATTGAGCTTCAATTTCTTTCGAATTAGGGACTTATATGTATGTGCCATTGAAAGATTTTCGGTTCATTTCATTTTAAGATACATTTCCGTTTACGCGGTCGTAATTTTATCGTTCTTGAAGCCCACATCGTCCAAACAGAGGGAATTATTTATTTATTATTACTATGAAAGAATTTTCATCTTTTGAATTTATTTCTTGGGTAAGTATTTAACAGCTCAAGAAATAACTTCTCTGACTATCTTACGTTCAGGATAAATCATTATTGATTTCAAAAAGCAGATTAGATATGAAGTTATTTCTACTGAATCTCGTTTTAGACGATATCTTGCTTGAATGAACGTTCCTGGATTAAATATTTGAAGAGAATCATGTTATATGTCAATCTATTTGTTACTGACCTTGAAGTCTGTTATCTGTATCACTATTCAGTCGCAGATAGTATTGCAAGTGTGTCGGTTTGTTCACGTTTAACGTGACATACTGTGGTAGTCTTCGACTAAAGGTCTTCTGCTATTGGACCCTACTCAGCTGTATTGAATAGCTCATTCCAACACCCGAACGAATTACTTTAGAAGAAAATAGTTTGTCATCTTGATTCATCGACGAAATCAGAATTTCTATTCTTTGAAGAATTAGGCTCTGGTCAATTCAGTGATATCTTTTTCGAACCATCGTAAACCATCTATACTTTAATAATTCTTAATAAATATTCCCAGCGGAAAACTTGCAAATTGAGATCTTGCTCGCAGTACCGCTAATAATTAATTTAATATATTGCGCATTCATAAGAGTAAAACATTTCATTTACGCTCGGTTTCAGAAACATCAGGCATATGGAATTGTTCCAGCTTTCTACTCATTGGCAACTAATAGAACGGAATATTGTTGAAATTAGTTTACAATACTTACATTATTATATAAAACTTAGCATTGCAAGCATTGTCTCCCGGACGACAAACAGATCTATTGTTGAAGCCGACAATGCTAGTGTTAACCATCGAGGTAAAAGTTGATTTAGGATTTATTTATTACATGCTAAGTGATAATGTAACGAGTACAGCAGCAATAAAATAGAATAATAATAAACGAAATTAGCAGCAGTTACTATGATCTGGAGTGAGTTAAACCTAATTTTATAAATGTCCCTTTAGATGAGGAAAAAGAATCAACGGAAGGAGGAATAGAATTTAGTAGAGAAGGAAGGCGACAGAAAATGGAACGGAAAGGATTGTAATTGTTGTGGGCAGCGCAGTTGGCATTGTTGCAATCGTTGCGATTGGTTTGATTGCATAATTGTTGTCATTGTTTTCATCGTAATTGTTGAATTCTTATTATTGAGCTATCTGGAAATGCTGTAAAGATTGTATTTCCAACCTTCTTTATTTGAATCTACGACTCAACTGTTGATGATGATTGTGTCTTCTCTGCTAGGAGTGCGTTGACGTCGTTGACGTATTTGGAAGGGGTCAGTCGCATTGTTTCTCCATAGGTAGGCGCCGTAATTATAATCCCTGTTTATCTGACGCACATCGGTCGAGATCGTGTTAGGTCGTTAACTTTCTCCTTCCTTACGAAGAGGATATGCGGAGAAAGTAGCCGAATCTTTCCAGGCGAAAATCTCAGTTTTCCCTTATCTCTTCGCGTGGGAACATACGTCCTTGATGCCGCTCTAAATCCATCGTAATGGTTATTTTGCGAAGGTTTTTTCAACCGCAAATCCATTCTTTACACACTTGATAACACCCGGCTGCTGCGAGTGAGATTGCGAAGTTCATCAAAGTCTAGCGAAGTGTGTCTGATGCTCAAAGTTGGACGACGAATCGGGGCCATGCTTTCTAGGGTTGGAAGAATCCAGTATAAGATGCCCACTATCTATCGTTACGCTAATGTGAGGAAACTAAGCTATTTAATAACGATTCATTAACTTAGGGCTTATGGAAATAATTACACAAATACGATTTATCATCATAAT
>KZ309694.1:102301-112449 GCA_000376725.2 Ladona fulva
CGTCTCTTGGTATCCAGTTAAGAACTGCTGATGTCCATCGGTTGTCGTTTCTCCTCGCAACATGGCCTGCCCACATCTATTTCAGTGATCTTACCTTATCTATGATGTCCGTCACTCCTGTCATCTTCCTCACCCAGGTGTTGCGTTTCCTGTCTCTTCTTGTGATTCCAAGCATACACCGTTGCATACTTTTTTGTGTAGCCTGAAGTCGCTGGGTTATTGCTGCGTTTAACACCCATGTTTAACTTTTATATGTCAAAACTGGTAGTATGCATTGGTTGAAGACCTTTTTCTTCAGGATCATTTGCATTGTTGACTTCAGAATATGGGCGTTTCTTCCGAAGGCACTCCAGCCTAGTTTCATCCTTCGATTCACTTCATTAATCCTGTTTTTCTCTCCTGTCGTAACCAGTTGTCCCAGGTAAGTGTATTCTGAACAAATATCTAGGGGCATCTCTTGTAGTTGAATCGATACTTGTGCTGCAAAAGACATTCTATATTACCTTAGTTTTCGATAAGTTTATCCTGAGTCGAGATGTAGACAGAAAATTGCTGCTGTGTATTCATCTGCCGGTTTGTTTTCACCGGAAAGCTGTCTCATCAGAGCCTTCCAGTCGTATAAGAGATTCCGTCCGCTCTTGGATGGGAATATATCATTTTCACGCCGCGTCTAGTTCTTCGAAGCAAGGTTTCCTAGTCTCTCCTACGAAAATTCTCCCCACCCCATTTCACCAAAACGACCCTCGAGCAGTTTGCGTCTCTTTCCTTGGAAGAAAGTGGGTCTGTGACCTTTATTACTATTCTATAAATATGATGCAGTTCAGAAATACTCGAAGGCATGCATTCTACAAAGCATTAAGCTGTTGCTACAAACTACTTATGTTGCTCCTTATGAATGTAAAATTTGCAACGAGGCTTACCATATAAGATACAGTACAACACTATCGTCTTTATAGGGCGAAATTTGAACTGGAGAGACTAAGAAACTAAGATGAGGAGTGAGGTAGTTTGTGCTCTACTCAGTAAGTCGGAATGTAATTATTTGAACAAGAAATTACTGTAACTAAACTGCTAAACCCGAAATCCAATTGGAGCCATCCATTCTACAATTATCTTCCAAGAGCTAGGAGATGGGAATGAGTCTTACCATGTAAGATGAGGAGTGAGGTAGTTTTCGCTCTCGTCAATAATGCTATCAAATCACCCTAAATGAATTGCAATTACCTAATACCAGTTTTCATACAGTTCGATATAAAGTAAAGTGAGGTAGTTTGATTAGGGGAGGGGTTGTTTCCCCTTGCTTTCCTCTCTGGGTCAGAATGACTCCAGGGGTAACAATTTTCGTGACATTCAATATGGAGAGAATTGATATCATTATTCAGCATCACTCATACCTCAGTAGCTTTCATATCATCAAAACCGTGCGCTAAATTGGTTGTAAGACAAAAGTGAAATGAATGTGTATTTTTCCCTGTCCTATACCTAAATACGATTGAGAGGTATTGAATCCTTTTAGATATATAACATAATTCTTATCAGTCACATTTCTCTCATTTATTTCCGTAATTCTAGGATATCTGGTATATATTCTGGAGCAATCAGGTGTCAGTAATTAACCACAACTATAATATAGAAATCGATGCACAATTGCATGTTTGTATGACTCCTAATTGAATTGCAACAACGAGTATATGAGTAGCTACAATTCGGTGGTGTATTTCGGCAGCTACATCTTTTGTACCGTTAAAAAAGGAACGGATTTAAAGGTGAATTCCTTACATTCAAGTTCGCGTAAACTTGTAGTACGGCTATACTTAGTCCTTGGGCGGTGGTCCTTGGACAGCTTTGCCAAGAGGTAGCTGTTGCAATCATTTTATGAGGTCGGTGTCTTTCGGAGACGAGAGAGAGGCACGGGGCTTAAATGTAAAGGGATTTTCCGCTGTTATTGTATTCTGTTAACATCTTTTATGATAATCACCGTCGTGATATATTTATTTATCCGATCTCAGTAAATTGGGTACACGTAAACTCTATTTCGCGTTTCGCAGACTTTATTTCTTTCGCCAAATTTAATTAGATACGATGGTCTAGCGAAATCGGTTGCATTACCACAAGAGAGAAAAATCAATTGAGATTCTTATTTTTATAGTCGATTACTGTTTTCGATTCGAAATCGCGGAAAATATTAACGAAATAATCGATTTTTCGTGAAGTTAACGAAGTAAATTGAGTGAAAGTTTACGTTGCTATCAACAAAGTCTTCGTTGCCACAACAGTTGCTCCGACGTTTTTCTATTACAGGAGTGTATTTACGTACGTATGTCGCTTTATCGGCGGGAACCATGACGATAAAATGACGAATTAAATTCTTTATCGACCGAAAATTAAAGAAACATTGCAGGAATAAAAGAGATCACAGTTTCAGCTGACGAATAAGTCAAGTTCAATGGAAATTGGTTCCCGGTTTTTGAGTGAAATAAAAAAACCTTACACCTTGGAAAATGAAAAATCGCGTGTTATCTTATGGAAACTTACCTTCTACTCCAGGGTTGGGACTCGAATCTACTAAAATGGCAAGTTTTTCTGAAGCATAATAAATTCTGCAAACTTGACCCAGTTACGTTAAATGTTTTCGATATTTTTGGTGGCTCGGGCGGCTAAAAAAAATAGAATTTTGCCGCCCAATGCCCCTCGTGAGCGTATCTATCGAAAGATTTCATGTTGATATCTTGTTTGTTTTCACGTCTATTTTTCTTTTCTTTAGACCAAGACTTAGGGGAACTTTATTGAAAAAGGAAGGTCTCTTGTGCATGTAACAGTAGGACTCGTAGAAAAACATCAGGCTAGTCATTGCATTTATTAAAATATTCCAAAATCAAAACTGTTTTCTGCTAACCAAAGTAATTTGCTGAATGAACTAAATAGGATTCCGTATTATTTTCCTTGACTTCATTTGCAAGACACTAAACAATTTGAGCTAAAGTGAGCAAGTTTGAAGAAATGGCTTCAACGAACGTCTGAAAGGCCTGTGAAACCCCACCAGAAGCACTGAATTGGGAATGAGGCTTACTAGGAGAGATGAGGAATGAGGTATTTTACCTTTGCTCTCCTCGATGAGCCGAAATGATATGAATATAAAAAGTCTATGTAGGTGTATCGCAATGACCCTTTGAGTAACAATTTCTAAACCACTCTACCAAGATAAATGCCATTATTCAGGAAAACTCATGCCTCAGCTGCTTTCATATAATCGCATCTTTGAAGAAGACTGAGACGAAAGTGTTATGAAAGGTGCTTATTTTTATCTTTCACGAAAAGACAAATCATTCCAAGATAAGTTTTCTGAAAAACCTCATCAGAGACCTGCGTAAATAGAAGGATGGTGGGTAGCATTGTTCGCAAAGCCAGTGGTAATTAAACTTCACGCGTATTCGTTTGATGTCTTCCGCGAATGGGTTTTGATGAGGCTATGGACTGGTGAAATTGATAATCTTTCGCTTCAAAGCGCCGTGCGCACTCACTCTGCGCAATTGTTTCGATTGAGCGTTCCGCGCAACAATGAGGGAGAACTCGTCCCATCCGAGGCATTGTTGGAAACGCTTAAGCAACCCGTAGAGATATTAATTTAACGGTTTGTGATCGAAAGAGACTTTGGAGGTGCAGCGTTGCCAAGCGGAGCTTCTCTTCCATGAAAATTATATCGTGACCGGAGAATCGCTCTCTTCCTAAGGGACCATTTAGCGCAGTCTCACCTAGTCCAAGGTGGTCGGCTTATTTAGAGACTTTTTCCTTTGATGTTTCGATACATCGGACGGCCATGAATGCCAACAGTGTGGCATTTTCTCTGCGGCCGGAATGCCATTGCTTCCCTTATGGTTATAAAGAGAGCTCCCTACTTGCGAATTCCAAGCGTTCTTCCAGGATTGTGTTAATTCGTTGGCCATGACATTTACCTCTTTCAAGATTGTTTTTTTGATACGATCTCAGCTTTTAATATAGGGGGGTGAATTTCGGATTTAGATTCACGAGAACAGACATTTATTTACATGTAACTCGTCGAAGTTACTGCAATCAGGGACTAATATTTATTTAATAATAATATTTTCTTATAATAATAATTTCAGTTCATTATTACTCACAATTAGCTTCTTACAAAAAAATAATAAAAAAACATAGAGATATAGTTAGTTACATAAGTCACGAAGTTTAACAGCAAGGTCCTCCNAAAGTAGGAAGTGAATAAATGGTGTTGGACGAGGTATTTAATGGCATTAAATTGCATTAGAGATAAACTAACCAGAAATGCAATAATATGCTACCCAGTTACGAATCCTTCCTTTCGTTTTCATTTTATTAACGTCTGCAATTATGCATATACTTAAACCTGACTACCCTTCCTTATCTACAAGTTAAATAATCTTCCGACCTAATCTCTAAATAATAATAATAATAAACGTCTTTATTGGGTGAAATTGGGACTAAAGAGTCCCATCTTCCATTTAACCCTTGTCATGTAAGTAGGAAATGATATCAAACAAAAAAATTGACAGTAAATTGCGGCAAGTTACAAAAATTATTAATAATTACAAATTAAAGACATTATAGGCATTAAATAATTAAAGAATTCATAGATATAAAGGAAGAGGAAAGAATGATAAATCGGGGAACACAAGAAATAAGAAGATAGTACGCTATACGCATAGATTTTTAAAATTTCACCAGCGATCAGGTCAATTTTTGAATAAAACTTAATAAAATATACACGAAAATAGCTAAATTAGTGCATACACTGAGTAGTACACAAAATATATTATGGTAGCACGTCTTGAAGAATGAAATATTTTCATCTGTCTATTGTTGCGAAATGGAGATAGATGCATTTTCGATTCGCTTTTGTTTACTCTTGTTTATGACTGTGATAATGTGGAAGTTGCTAAGGTGTCACTGATGTACTCGTATGATCACCTCTGATCCAATTCTATGAGAAGTGTTATAGATATGGTTATTGAACTCTACTTAGATGGTATTTTTATCGTATTTATACATATACATCGTATGTATTTTGTTTTACTACCGATTCGCAATGCATTTACAATTTTTTCCTATCTAGCATTCTTAGTCAGACCTAATTTATGCCTCCACACAAGTTTATATCCCGTCGCAAGTGAACCTCTATCTGATTGGTTCCTAGTTTCGCATATCCGACTCAAGATGGAGCGCGCATCGTTTTGGAAGCTAACAGATATTTAGAGATGACAGTTGTGTCAGGATGTGGAATCCAAAATAGGAAGTTCCATTTTTTTGCCGAGGAAATTGCAATTCTTTCCTTTGGAAGTGTTAGATTTGTAATGATGTAATGTAATGATGTAAGATGGTAATTTGTATTCATCTCAGGCTATAACTCTCCGTTTACTAAAATCACATCCCATGAAATATAGTGTCGTAAATTCCCAAGTACATAAAAAATGTCGGAAATAATTAACTGAATTGAAATAACTGACCTATTAAATGTAATGAAATTACTCTTTTTCCAATATATCTTAAATGGGTTACAAAATATCCCATTCAACTTCGGGTATTTCACTTTTTATTCTTCCGAACAAAATGAAGAGATATTTAATGTAATTTTAACTACAAATGCCTCTCAGCGAGCGAAATTTTAACGCCATATGATCAGTACTAAGTTTAAGTGATCATATCAGAGTAAAATAAGTTACAGGTGTAGATTTTGTTAAAATGTAGTTAAGGCTAGAATACCAGATAAAAAGCCGAGCTGAAGACGAAGACCAAAGTTGTTGGATGACATAAAGGTTGGGGTGTGTTACCTAGCAACGAAAGAAAATATTAAGGCATATAAATCTACCGAAAGGTAGAACAATTATGTATGTATAGATTTTGTGAAAATGAAGTCTTAAACACCCGAAAAAGAATTCTGTGCGTTACTCTTGATGTTATTCGTAAGGTAGTACAATTATTCCCACCTACTTAACTTTATTCCTTGAATTCGTACTTTAAATGCCTTAACATTGAACCGTATATTATTATCTTAACCTGATCACCCTGAATGTCGTATTTAGTAGTTTTTCCGAGGTGCCTAGACGGGTCAATTCGCGCTCATGTGCTCCCACCCAATTTATCGAAAACCTTTAGAGCCCTTGGGTATAGTTTTCTCAAACTAATTGATGATTTTCATATTATGAATTGTGTTGTGGGATTAGATTAAGTTGATTAAATTAAGAAAATCAGAAAATTGCTAATTAAGACAAGTTGAGGAGCCCAGTTTCTTATGCTGAATGCCGGTTGTAATTTTCTGTGTAAAGATGGGAAAAATTAATGAAACTGTGCCGGGAATCGAACCTGGGCCCGCTTTCAGAAAAGCCGAACGCTTGACCCGCTTGCCTATTCTAGAGCCCCCTATTGTTGTAAAGCTCTTCCATACATAACTACATATCTTTTTTTTTATTATTGACTGAATTATTTTTATGCTCACATAGTACGTGTTTTCAAGTTAAAAGCCACGAATGATCTCCAAATTTGCTATGAATTTATAAATTCTGTGATTAATGTGTTATCTTCTTCGGATTGTGCCGCGCATTACGTTTGTTTTCATGACTGGAAACGTTTGTTTGTAAACAGAGATGCGACGTAAGTCTTCTTCCTTCACATCAGCAATTTGCTTCCTTTTGGATTAAAACTGTTTAACACGAAAAAATAAATTCCAACGTTGCTAATGTATATCTTTAAACTTTGAGGGACCCTCGCTCTGACTGATAGCCTACTCTGTGTCGGAAACGGTACCGGGTTCGATCCCATGCGAGATGGGGTTGTTTGGCGGCTGGAAAGCCACGAAAATCAATTTGGTTCTGGCATTGGTCTTCATCGACAATCAACTACCTCATGGCCAACTATAAGCTGGCCCCATTGCTGATGAGAATAATAACTTGATAATAAGAATAATAATTAGGCAATCAGCATCATTGTTGATGAACATAATTACGCTTAGAAGTTTGGTCTTAGTTAATTTTCAATTGTTACTTTTTTGGCATCACAAAATTGCAACAATACCTGTTGACAGTAGACAAATTTTTACCCTATTGTAATCCATATGTGTTTATTTTTCTGTTATCTACATTGTTGTGACTCTCTAAAAAATAATACATCCGGTTACCATGGAAAAACCACAAAATTTCAGCATTTTCTGTTCATTTGTTTTGTTAAGGGCCTTATCGACGTGTTTAGGTTCAGGAATTATTTGGAAAAGCCATTCAAACGTGCCAGAACTCATTTATTGGCTGCACTGCGAAGTATGTATCCAGCACGCAGTGATGCCAACTTTAAAATGTTTCACTGGATTATTTCCTGTTATACAATGAGGTCGCTTACTTCATCCACAACTTCTCGTTTCCTCGAAGGAAAACTTCCTCCACTTGTAAATTCATTACTCGAAAGTTCTGTGAACCGTTCAAACATCAATTTTCTACTTATCTAAAACGCGAATTGTTTAAGCGTATAAAACGATTCCTTTAACGTTTATGGAAAAGGCAGCTTTTTGCGGTTTTTTCGTTTGACATTTCGAGTGTCTTTTCTGGAGGAAGTGGTTTCCGAAGGTTTGCATGTGATTCACTGGGATCTGCTTGCGTCAATGGACGGACATGGTGTGGGAAGTCGAATTTCTTCCTCCGCAAGAGAAAACTGATGACGGAAAGTTAGTCTAGAGCCGATTGGCCGGTGAGCGCCCGCCAAAGTGTGTGCCTCTTTGATGCATTGTGGACCAGGATTCTGGATCACGGGATGAAGGCCCTTATACCAACCACTGTTACGGTATGTTGAGTCGCATACTTTACCATCTCATTAGACTTTGGTTCAATGCTAATATCCGTGGCTTGCAGAACTAAAGGATGAACATTCAGCATTCGTGGGGAATTTTACTGACAGATCAGATCAGTTTCGACTGTGTGACCGATCGATTATGAATGTAGATTAAAATTGGTTGACGATAATTACATTTGCATTGAATTTACTGTTTCAAAATGAATGTAGCTTTCATGTAAGACAAACTATGCCTTATTCTTGTTCCCGAAACCTTGAATGTATTATATACAACTTGTATTTTGGTGCAGGATGTAGGAAAATGTGTCTTTTATTTACTCTTGTCTCATTCTTGTTCATGATTGTGTTGATATGAAAGCTACTGAGAGATGCTGAATAATGGAATTAAATCTCTCCAAATTGAATGCTTTGAACATTGTTATCCATAGGGTAATTGTGACGCATCCGCATTGACCTTTTACACTCATAACAATCTCAGCAAAGGCAAAATACCTCAGCCCTCATCTCTCCTAGTAAGACTCATTCCCTCTTCAGGACTTTTGGTCGCTAATAGTGGAGGAGTTGAAGTTGATTGGAGGCACTGTACTTACGTGGACTTGTTCCGCTTATAGCATTCTGTCTCAGTGATGAAAGCAAGGGCAAACTACCTCACTCCTCATCAAACTGCCTAACTCTTTATATCGAACTGTTTGAAAATTAGTATTAGGTAATTGCACTGCAGTTAGTTAGACTTACTTGACAGCATTTCGGCTTATTGAGGAAAGCGAAAACTACTTCACTCCTCATCTTGCATAGTAACCATCACTCCGCTCTTCTAGCTCTTGGCAGCCAATGATAGAATGGATGAGACTACGACCAGCTTTCTGGTTTAGTACTATACGTACAGTAATTTCTTGTTCAAATAATCACAATGGTTTAATTATAGTGCTTACTCTGCCGTTTTACCGACTGAACTCACTAGACTAAAAAATTCCATGTAAGTTGCTATGAAATAAATTCTTGTTGCTGTGACGTCAGTCTTGAGAATGAAAGTGTTTCACGAGGTTTACGTTTATTATTTATGGTTTGTGTGATATATTCCGTCGTGTTTAAATAGCTATGATGTACGCTGTCCATCAATGATTAACTTTCTCGCATTAAAAAATTATTGTGTGTTTCATATACGTGAAAAATGAAGTCGTGTCTCATTCCAGAAGATATTTGTTATTGTTTGGTGTTAGTCCGCGTAGCCTTTTTTCTTTACATGGTGATTAAATGTTTATAAATTATTGTAAGCGAACTCTAGTCAACTTGCATTTGCGTCTTCATAATCTGTGGATTTATGTTGATGGCTTCCAATTTAACGCAGCCTGTTTTTTTTTAGCATTGTGACCTTATCAAAGTAATTACAAATAACCATGGTCGGGATACGAATCACACATACAAATAGAATATACTTGGATATATTTTTTGTTAATTTTGTAAATTTTTACCCAGCAGCCTGACCCAATTCAACGTTAAATATCGCGAGATTCGAAAACGCCTGGCGTTTTTTTTCCCCAAACATCGCTTTTTCCTATGGTTATTACCTGGAGATTTGAATCACAATGTATTAGTACACGATTGACCTTAGCTAATTCCTCTCGAAAGGTTCATAAAAGGTCCAAAGACCAATCTAAAGTCATCGTTTTAGCTGTTTGTATTGTAATTTGTGAAAATACTCCAGTATAGCTTCAAGACGCGCCATCTACATGCATCGATTCAGCCTTATTCACGAAAACAATGGCCTCTCCCCAGGAAACGCATTCCTCTGTTATTATTTTCAATTAATCACGCTCTTCCGTATTTCCGAAACGGATGTAATGTTTCGGACTATTTCCTCTCGGATGATGCAATTATGATTTCGAGTTGGGTCGCTCTGCTTTGCCACGTCACGTAACCAAGCGTGTTGCTGCGCAAATTTGGCTAATTGTTGCGGTAAACAGGACCATAGCGACGAATCGCTCGACCGATAATTTAACCCTGAGTTTTACTGAGCTCTTCACTGAAGGAGCCATTGAAAACCTTCCAAATATTTTTCTGGTAGTATTCTCAGGCCAGTTGCCTCAATCCTCATCAAAGCCGCATTCCGACACTAAACCATTACTTAGCTGATGTTAAGGGGATAAGGGTACAATTTTGCCTCGAGGTTATGATTATACAGATAGGCACAGTGCAAACCTTATGAATCAACTTCTTAAGTGAAAATTTTCAATAAAAATATGAATTCGTCCTACTAGAAAGATATTATTGTACTTGTATTGATATATTAACTGTAGAAAGATATTTATTGCATCTAT
>KZ309695.1:9660-21811 GCA_000376725.2 Ladona fulva
AGGTTCTTTCAGTAGGACTACTTTTAAGTAATTTACGTACATTATTTCAGATGTTTTTTTGCTAAATTGTCGTTAATTATTATTGATAATCCACAAATATTCACAGTCACAGTGATAAGATAAGTTGACTTATTGATGAGATTGTTGGTGGCTAAATATTTAGCTGTCAATCATTTAGAGCAAAGAATGATGCAAACCTATAATTGTTAAAAGACATTTTGGTACATGGAATGAGCACTACCTCTAGACCAAATATGTCTGAATTAACCTACAGCTGTTATAAGTGATTTTGGGGAATTATTTCAGTATTTATCAGCATTATTTTTTCATGATGCTGGGTAAGCATAATATGGTTCCTGCTGAGATTTGAACCTGCTGCCACAATTACTGTGGGCATATGTTTTATCCAATTGACTCACTTGGAGCTTGGATGTAATAGCTGAAATAATATTCTTTGCTTACCTTTTTGCTCTGATTGGTTGCCTTTGTTCAATGGAAATGTGAAGTCAGCCGGAAGTGAGAGTGCTTTATTTAGCTGAAGATGCTCCTTGGGTTTCATCTCATAGTCCTGCATTGCAATTGAGGGACATTTTAGAATACTCTGTGATAATGTGATTAAAATAGACAATGTCTCAAAATATACAACAATATTAACATAATCAAATGTATCATGAATAAAATATTTAAGAAATTTTAATAGACATATCTCACAAGATGAGCTTATTTTCTGGAATCATTTGCCTAAAGAAAATTTCATGAAGGTATTATTAAAAGTTGCTATTTATCTTCCATATACTACTCATGAGTAGGTACATACTTTTGTATGATATTTATTCTTAAATTCAGTAAATACCTCCATGACAATACACTAAATTGAGAGGAATCAATAGCATACTTTTCAACTTTTCACAATTTTATTCTATTCAAATTATCCACTCATTTATAATGGCAGTTGACTATCAAAATTAGCATATATTCCCTCAAAGAGCTACATCTCTAAATTAGTATTAATATAGTATTTTTTCGATAAAGGCCAATCAATGAAGTTACATAATCATTGGCGTCATTTGTCTCAACGCAAATATAGCATTGTGCAGGGGGACTTCAATGGAAAAGATCATTCTTCGAAAAGGTAGGAATAGTATGCTTAGTTATGTTTCAAAACTGGTTGATATCCAGCAGAAGTTTTGGTTATCTGACATCGATATTTTACGAAGTCATTTATTGAGAATTGCAATTAAACATTTTAATAAGATACAATGCCAAATATTTGCGCCGGCTAGGCTGTCCATCAATGGGAAGTGAAATAGGGAACTTTACATTATGTGGTCACCAATTGAAAATCCCTTATTCTTCAAGAATTCCGTAAACATTTATGGTGATTTTAAAAATTTTAACAATAAAGCAATGAGTGAGACTCAATTATGAAAGCAATGACAGCATTTAACTGTTCGAATTTTATACAAAATCGCTGACGAGCTTACCAAAGTCATTTCCGTGTCCTTAATTGAAGTCTGGCCTTGGTCCGTGTCGTCATCCACTAATTCCTCCTCATCCTGTCCAGCGGCCAATTCCCTTTCTAGTTCACATTCCATATCCAGCTCGTCCTCCATCTGTGCCGGTTTAGGGTACGAAAGTAATTGGTAAGTATCTTGGAAGCATTTCCATACAACTATATGAGGAGTAGCAACTCCCTCGTACCTGTTTGTGCGATTCCTCTAGGTGTTTCATCAACACCGCTACTACCACGTTGACGAGGACAAACTGCGCCATCAGAACGAAGACGACGAAGAAAACGGGGGCGATCACCGTGGAAACGCAGCAGTTGCGGACGCAGTCGGCGGCGTCGTCGCAGGAGTCTCGAAGGGTGTCTTTCATGATGCCGTTCCAGTTGTCTCCGGTTGCCACTCGGAACAGGGTGAGGAAGGCCATTCCGAAATTACTAAAGTGCGCGTGTTCTCCTAGGCCTTGGCATGGAATTTCGTCGCTACATTCTGTCGTCGTGGGTGAAAAATTTTAAGAATTAACGGAGGAATTTGAGCAGTTTAACATTAAATGGCATTGAGTTACATTACGTGGGGAGAATTTTCACAACTTCCAGAAGAAAATAATACAAGGCATGTTATGTTGGTGACTCACAAATCATGGGGACGCATTCATCAATGTATTCTGACCAGAAGGGCATTCAGAATTTTCGATTGGGGGGGCTTAAACTAAGGAATTGTAACAAATGATCTCCGATTTACGTTGCAACGCGAATTTATTGAATGACCTGATGGATTCTCATACTAAAAAAGTATCACCTGTGAAATGATTTAAGCGATCAAATATATATTGATGAGATCCTTGAGAATTTGGCTTTGAGTAAATCCTTGTAGAAACTTTATGGGGAACGAGCGCCTCCTCATGGGTTAGCGCCTGATTCTGACAGTCCCTAAGTTGATGTAAAAAGTAAGTTTTCGTATCAACTCGGACTATATTTAAACTTATGGCTGAAAGAGTTGTGTTTCAATTTTGTGAGTTTTACGATCTCTCTAAAAAATATTTACGAATAGGGAGGAAAAACATTTTCATTTCTAAGTTCGATTGAGAGTAGATGCATGCGTGGATTACCCATCCTTTTATCTCCCTTTAAATTAATTACGTTTCCGAGGGTACGTTAGGGTTTTTTTAAGGGGTTGGGGCTAACATTTTGTTCCTTAATAAAAAGCTCTGTGTACGATTACCTAGCCTTCCAAACAATTCCACTCCAAGGGCTGCGAAGATGAAGAAGAGGAGAAAAAACAACAGTCCAAGGTTTCCGACTTGAGGCAACGCTTGCATAACGGTATCCAGCAGTGCTCGTATTCCCTTGGCCATTTTGAGCAGTTTCAGCACTGTAAAAAGGATTTCAATGTTACCACACAGTAGGTATAAATTTAGCACGAGGCTGGTAGAATACTTGTATAGGTTGATTAGAACCTTTCTTGGTTTCATTCCTGAAAATATCTTCGGAATTACACGAATTTTAATTTTAGTTATGCGTTCTTTATAGATAGTGTGTTATGGAAGTACAATTTTAAAATAGACACATTTTTAGACCATTGATTTCGACTGCATTTAACCCATCAAATCCCATACACATGCTGCACGTCTATTAGAAAAGTATTTACTTGCTTCTAAAGCAACGGAAAGATATTATTTCTTTGGTTTTCGTGCCACAAGTTTTCATCAATATACCTGCAAAGTACCCCAAAAGCAAGGACTGCAGGGGCGATTTAACTTTTCCGCCAGAGGAATCAAACGCTTACCTCTTGCTATCCTCAGAACTCGCATCACTCTTATAATCGTGGGGTTAATTGGAATAATCTTCGATTCTAATTCCTCCAGTACAATTCCGACAATGGACAAAATAACAATTCCCACGTCCAGTTGGTTCCACCTGAAAATGTTGATGTAATTAATAACGCTGTGCAATTTCAATGCGGTTTAAAGAGTACGGGAATCCACTGACCTGTCCTTGAAATATAGACGGAATCCTAAGGCCACTAATTTCATCACAGACTCTAGTATAAAAACTGCAGTAAAGAAATAGTTGAAGATTTTCAGAGCGTAGGTTAAAGCCTGTAAATAATAGGAATCGTCATTTAATATGAAGTATTCGGCTTGTATTTTTCTCAGAGTACGGGTTATAGTCAATTCAACTTACTACCGTATGTTCTACCATTAGCAATTGAAATAACCAGATTGAAGGGAAAAATTGGTACTTGAAAAATCGACAAATATCAACAGGACATGCTTAATCCTTTCGCTGCGTATTTGGATTAGATGGAACTTTAGGACTATGAATGTCAAATAGACTAGTCGATTGTCGCAGCGAAAGGGTTTAATTTACACAATTAAAACTTTAAAGGTGGGTGGAGTAAGTAAGGAGGAAGGCACACAGTCTGACCAATCTATTTGATCAGTAAAATGGAAAGTTATACCTTTGGCATCATGTAGAATTCCATAGCCATGGTAACAACATTAAGACCGATGACAGCTGCAATAGCCAAATCAAAGTACTTGGAGGTGACGACGCTGTGTACCAGGAGACGCGGCTTGGAATAATTAGCGTGGTACGATGGTTGGTTTCTTTCTGCAAAACAAAATCGTCACCAACGTTTTAGTCGATTCATTTTCGTAAACGTAGATTCTGCAAGAGAAAGATAAAATTCCATTCACTCACTTCTTCTCTTTTTGGCCATTTGTTTTGCTCTTTTCAACGCTCGTCTCGCTTTCTCTTCCTTCTCCTGTTCCTCTCTGCATCGATGGAAGTTTTCAACCACGACTCCGACGAACATGTTCAGGACGAAAAAGCCGACCAACAGAAGGAACGAGATGAAGTAAAGGAGTCTCCATTCGGAATAGTTCTCAATCGGCTGCGGGAAAATGTTTTCCGGGAAAGAGAAAGAACACGGATGTTAGAAATGTAAGGCTGAATCAAAGCTGCATTACATAGAAATCTGAAATTCACTTTAGTTGTTCAAGTCCTTTAGCTCAAACATAAGTAAAAAGGCCGAGGAAGTTATAAATATGTACACATGCTTCGTTTTTTGTCTTTATAGAGTAAATTATTACGCGAAAATATGTTTGAAGTCAAAGTACACATGCGTCGAAAAAATGTCTGAAAAGGTGTTATAAAAAAGGTGTTTCGCGATGAAGAAAGCATGTCAATCGTGCATCAAAAAACGTGATGCCGTCGAAGCTAGAAAGAATCATGAAAGATATTTTTCGTAACATATTTAAAATTAGGGAAAAGATTAGGTGGCATATTGAGACATGCGCCTAATACCCAAGGATAAATAAATACTGGGACTCGAACCCAGGTCACCCACTTTCCAGGGTATTCTAACCACTGAACCACGTCGGACGCGGCATAGTAGCTAAGTGGTTAGAATACCCTGGAAAGTGGGTGACCTGGGTTCGAGTCTCAGTCATGTCGGCATTTTTCAAATCCGTATATCCCTGTATTTGAAATTTATATTATTTATATAGAAGTTCTTCGCTTCCCTGTTTTATGAAGTACTTGCTCGCGCATTATAGTAAATAATATTTCAGTAGACGATCGTGATTACGTCATAGATGGTATTTGAGAAGCAATTACAGTGAACTCCCGATTATCCGTGGACACATTATCCGTTTGTGCCCAACCCAAAACTAACGAACTATGTGTACAAAAAATAAAAAATGTTTATTTACATAAACAATGAACCTTATATGAAGTAAAAGTTTGGATCATCCCTGTTTAGTGATATTTCGTGCATTTTCTCCCAATCATTATCTCGGATAAACGAGACTTCACCGTGTTTTGCAAATTTGAACCAATTTTAAGTGTATGGAAAGTTCCGGATTGAGGCACCAAATGCGGCGTTTAAAATAATCCTAAAAATTACTGCAAGAGTTTTCTTCATAAAAATTCCTCGATCGTGTAAATTCGAAGCAAATGTTCGTCTATTTACTATTAACTCTCAGAATAGCCATACCTGTTGGTCAACTCCAACTGCATCCAGTCCGGTATACATGATGTTGACCCAACCATCTTTTGAAGACAGGACAAACAGAGACATTAATGCTTTCCCCAAATCATCAAAGTTGTATTTCCGATTCACCCATACGTTCCGTTTGTCGGATAGGCAGTCCGTTTTATTTCGAACATTTTTTATATCCGGTCCCTCGCAGTAGAAGAAAGCTCCTTTGAAAAGCTGAAATAACAAAATCACAGTGTTTTTTTTAACAATGGAACACATTCCACTCATGAATACATTTTTACTGCTGAAGTCCTTATTATCTGATATAAAAGCTTAACCCGGAATCAAATATAAAGTACGCTATGATTACCTGAACTCCAAGAATCCCAAATATGATGAAGAAAGTGCAGCAAATGAGAACGATGTTACCGATTGGCCTCAGAGAAGAAAGAAGCGTTTGGACCACAAGTTTCAATCCTGGTGCTCTGTTTATTACCCTTAGAGGCCGTAGAGATCTCAACAGTCTGAACACCTGAAAGGTATGATGGACGATTTTAATTAAATGATAAAAACCAAGCAATCAAAAAGTAAAAAATGAACTAAACGATAAAAAAACTAGGGAAGAACCTAGGGAAGAAGCTGCGGAGAATATACCCGAGATCGAACTCGAGTTTAGTTCTCTTACCTTGTCCTCAAACGTGGTACATTTAGAATGTGTTTATGTAAGCATTTTCATCCAGAGCGTGTTACGTATGATTCGTGAATATTCGATGCTACGCTCGGATAATTACCTTAAGTTTCAAATTAGTATATTTCGTCAAAGATTGCTTACCCTTAGAATTCCGAATATTCTGGGGCTTCCCTCGGAAAACATGGACATTAACAGATCGACGATGGAAATGATGACTAATGATCCGTCCATTATGTTCCACCCTGATGTAAAGTAAGCGTCTGTGCCGTATAACATTCCAGTGGCTATAACCTATAAAGAAATGAAACCTTAATAAGTTGGAATTCTATAAAGCTCACATTCAGAATCATAAATTTTGACAAAAGGATCACTTGGTGATTGCTACAATTATGTAATTCATAGTTTTCTGATTCATTGTTTTACCGGAACTTATTAAATGCCATTAAAGAATTGCGAGTTCCGAAATGGAACGTTTTTCACTCATAGATTCTTCCCAAAAGGAAAATTAAAAATATTTCACGCAATTCCTGAACGTGATTTATGATTTTTAATCAACGATAATTAGTAATTATTAAAAACCTATGTTGTAGTGATCAATATTAATTGTAACTTTTATCCGAAGAACTTTACAATAATATTCCTGAGATAAGTCTTTACATTGACCTAATTTAGAACATGGATAATTTTTCTTACAGAAGTATTATCGTTTTTCTGATATATCCTGAAGAATTGTTCTGACACAAGAATCAGAAAAGGTGCAGCGAAAGGCGATACGTTTTGTGAAGAATTGCTACGATAAATCAGTGAGCGTCACTCAGATGCTTCAGTAAGTAAGATCTTTAGAAGTTAGAGCAAGATGGGAATCTTTAGAAGATTTCAACAAAGGATCAATTTACTGGATAAATTCAGAGAAAGCACGTTTAGAGATGATGTAGCGGATATAATGCGTTCACCATGCTACATAGGCCGTTCCGATAATGCGAGAAAGATCAGAGAAATAGATGCCAGAACAAATAGATTTAAGAACTCATTTTTTCCGCGAACGATACGCGGGATTAGGGAAATAGAGTCATGGTGCATGCACCCCCTGCCACACGCCGAAAGGGGGCTTGCAGGGTACTTACATAGACTTAGACAAGTATTAAGAGCTTTCTCAAGACAATAAAAATAGCAAGTACAAGCTGATATCAATTATCTCTGTTAACCGAAAATCTAGAACTTGAGTAAGAATACACAAGGAATTTTGAACGGTTTTACCGTAGCCTAAGAAAGTTTACCTAAAGTTTAAAATTTTCAACGGTAATGTGATCTGAGTTTAGAAACTACAGTCAAACTATATGCCAATAGAAGAATCCACTCCTTATCTTTACCTTGATGAACATCTCGAGTGCAAATACGGCAGTGAAGATATAATTGGCCGTGGCCAAGAAGAGGCGTTCCTTGGCATCCGGTGGAATGTTTGGCCTCTCCATTGCTAACGTAATGCAATTGAGTGCGATAAACAGCAGGACCACGTTGTCGAACCACTTCTGTTCCACGAACCACGAGCACAGTTGTCGCACTCTGAAAATTAAAGACAGGCAGCTTAGAAGCATATGTAAAATTGATGAAGTAGTTGAAATTAATACTTAAATATCAGGTGAATGTTAATATGAAAGGGATATGTGAGAATTTTGTTGCCGAATCTGTCGACTAATTTGCTTTCATCGTGCAATTTGTTGGGAATTCAGCTGTTCCTGTTTTTCTCCTCTTCTTTGCCTTTTCAAGTACCTATATCTGCGCGTAAGTTATTTCCATTGAGGTTTCTCACGTGAAGTGTGTGCCGTTAATTTTTGTTTTTAGAGTTGCATTATTCTTACCTTATGTCTTCCGAACCGCACGTAGCATGTATCCCATCGCCTAATATTCGATTCGAATTTGAATTTTAGATTTTGTTGATCTCTATACATTATGGACTGGATTTTAACATCAGGCTTAGTCATACCTACGTGTTATTGTGATAATCTATTTTCTTACTTCTGAACAGAAAATTTATGAATTATTTTAGAATCTTATTTCTTAAAGAAATGAAAGTTTATTCAAAACTTTCGCCCTTATGTTCATGTAATGTATATCAAAGCATAATATATTTCTGAGGCAGATGTGTTGGACTGACGGCGTATTTAATCTACACCTCTATGTATAATTGTCACTATAATCATAGTTATAATTTTGCTGGAGGGGAAGAGTAATTGTTCTTCATTCATGTATACGATGTTTAAGTCAATGCGAACAGGAGATTCCCAAGCTTTTATTTTTTTTAGATCATCGTGTTGTGAAATTTTTTATACAAACGTCCTTTCAAAATGTTTTTGTAGCGATTGAAAGGTGTTTCAGTTTGGAATAATAATTGAATAGCATGCGCCTTTTCAAGGAGTACACGTCTTCTATATCATGATTAAGCTAAGCGCAAATTTCTGTATATGTGCGAAATAGCCAAAGCACATTTAGCAAATACTACTACTACTAAATGCAATTTCTCTCAACGAAAGTTTTCGGAAAACTTTCGTTTGATAATACGACGATTATTAGAAATTTTAATTTCATCTACACATCTACATCTACTACCGCAGAGAGGCTCGTTCCACGAAGAGAGCCCATAGTTTCGATAGCTGTGAATCAGTGGTGATCAAAACCGGACTGGGATTCTCTCAAGGATAGAAGAACCGAGTGTAGGCGCAAACTGTCCCACGAAATTTTAAGTACTGATTTGCATAATGAAATACGCGATATCGTGATTCCCGTTCTCAAAGGGCGAAATTTTCGAGATTTGACGTCAAAGAAATTTCGCGAGATTATAGCGACAACGGATATCTATTACTGGTCTCTTTTTCCGGATAATATTTGGTAAACCAATCAGAATTAGAGAGCTCGGTCATATCACACCCCCTGCCATACGCCATATATCGCGAGGTACTTATGTAAATGCGAATGGGAAACTTCGATTTTCAGATAACAAGCAAGCCCCTTTCGGAAACAACTACAGACATTTAAATAATTTTGTTTCCCGATCTCGTTGATAACGTCTACTGAAAGTAAAATGGAAATAATTATACCTACTTTAAGTTAATCGCTAAATTCGTTTTCCTTCAAGCTATTTCTGGGTTAAAATGTAGGCTACTCGTTACTCCAAAAGTGGCTCTATGGTTTTCCATTCAGCCAAATGGTTTCTTACGCGGCAAATGTAACCTTTCGATGGAAAGGTATTACCCAGCCCTATAATTTAATAATAAACACGCATAGAAGAAGCTGAAACAATAAGACATGTTGATATATTGTTTTGTTAGAGTTAAAGTGAGGATTATAATTGTAAATCTAGTGAATCTGAAATCATGAAAAATAATCTTCACTTTAACTCTAAAAAAAACAATGTAATACTGTGCTCTAAAGTGAACTTTAGTTAACGTCCATTTTTAAGTATACAAGCACATTATAATACCGGACCTTGGCGTGATAGAGATACTAACGAGTTGTCAGGTGCGAAGATGTACAGCGAATGATCCTCCCTCTCCTTGAGGCACCCTCTGGGCTCGAAGAACACGAAGATCTTCTTGATCTTGTGCACGTCCGCCGATGAAGAAGAGGAGGTTCCGGGCGCTGCTCCGTTGGCATTAGCCGGTGCTACTGGTCCTGTCGTGGGGACCCCAGCTCCAGAGGCCTCCCCGCCAGAGATACTGGCCACTCCCACCTCAGCCTCAACCCCTTCTCCTTTCGGCGGCGATTCCACCAACATCATGTTTCGGTTCTTGATGTCTGCCGCGGCGGCCACGATGGTGGATAGCGAATTCCTTTGGTGTTGGTATTGGGGTCGGGAAGATGAGATGGGGTATGAGGAAGAGGACACGTTGGAACGCTGCTGGGTAAGCGGTCGGTGGTGCCTTTCGCACAGGGAGTTCTGCCGAGAGAGAGTCCCCCAGGCGGGTTGCTGTTGGGTTGGAGAGAAAAACGTTTTTAGTTTAGTTTGAATTCTCAACGGGAAAATTTTTCAAATAAAATTTAGTAATAGTGGACGATAGCTCAGTCTTAATTTGCATAACTTGATTTATGCATTTTAAACTGAAAATTTAGTACGAAGTAGTTTTTTCATCCAATAGTTATCTTTGACTTAACCAAACGAGTCGTCATCTTAACGATGCCTTGTCATGAAAATATGCTTTGAATCAAACAAACCCAAGCGATTTCTTAAGGTTTCTTTCGGTGTAATTTTCCAAATATGAACCTTTTTATGGATTTAGGGAATACTTTCCAACCGGTGACCTCCAAGAGCGTCTCTGAGGATTTGATTTCAATACTTTGATTTCAATAATATTACATACCCCAGGGATGACGAACCTTTTACTATTGTGGCAAGGGTGCCATATTTGATAAATTTAAAGGAATTGTGTGCCCATGTGGTTTCAATCCATACAATGAAACGGTGATAGTATCTATTTTATTATGCCAATGATGGGATTAAAATGTCGTAATTGGCGTATATAATAATTCACTACCATTACCAAAGAACGAAATCCACATTTAATTACTCTGGGGCTTAATTTCCAAGTGAATAATGTATATAAAGGATACTGCAGTCAGCGTTATGCGCGCCAACAAATGCTCTCTAACCTATGACACACTTTGGGCACGTGTGTCATAGGCTCGCCACCCTTGACACACCGCACTACTAGAGATGTTAAATCGTTCAATTCAGCAGGAAAAATACTAACATTTCATCTCTGCACTCCAAGTTATTTAATTTCGTGCAGTTAAAGGCTCCGGCTAATTTTGAACCGTGGTGTGAAGTATGAACGATCGGGAAGTCCCGATTTAAAAGGAAATGAAACGGTCTACCGCGGAGGATGAATTGAGGTAAGAAGAAGGCGTAACCTGTTCGAAAGAGGTGGTGGAGAATACGACGGAGGGTGCCCTGGAGGAAGCTGGCGGGTGGCAGGAGATGCTGTGCCTGCTTCGGATGGAGTTCTGCGGGCTGAGGGCGGAGCCGTGGCGTCGGAAAGCGCTCAGGTGGTTGTTGTTGTTGCCCGCAGAGGAGGACGGCTGGCATTTGGCCGCGTTGCTCCCGGACCCGCTGCCGGTGTCGTTCCGGATGCTGGCGAGTAGGCCGCCGTTGCAATAAGAATGCCTATACCAACGAGACCCCGTTCAACAATTTCTAACGACAGCGGAGGAGTTGTCTAATTTCCAAAGGAGAGCTCGAGGATATTGGGTGCATAAGGGGTCTGACTTCACTGACTCGGTCCATATTAAGGGTTAGATGTAAGAAGAGACTAATTAGTCTCAATCTCGCCCATAAATAAAGACGATTTATTATTATTATTATTAGGAAGCGAAGACGGGAGGGTAAGATGTTTGGGGTGGCAACAGAAAAATGACAAGCCATGGAAACAGAGAGATGAGAGTGAATTTTCATAACAGAACACGGTCTGTGGCAAGGGTCGATAGGATGGAGGAATCGCAATTTTAAGGAATCAAGTACTTCTATTCAGATAGAACGTAACTCCCATGTACCGGGGACGACGGCTTATACGGTCGAGATTATATAAAAGAAGTATACGATTTCCAAGAGTTAGAAGATGCCGCCATTATAATATCTGTTCAAAATATGACGGGTTGAAGTAATTGAAAACTAAATTACTCACTAATTTACTACTTATTAATATTAAAGTCAAAGCAATGGTGGAATAATAACAATCTTTCATATACAAATTAACTACGCGAACAAAGATTTCTCTGGAACCTTACATTATTGGTTCTGATGATGGCGTAAACTCACGCCGGAACCGATAAACGTTTGCTTTAAAGTTTGAGGATTTGTACAAGTTTTATCATTAAATATAGCAAAACACATTAATCATGAAATTACACCAGGTATCGCTTGATACCGTTCATCTTATATATTGTATTTCTAGATTCTTAATCATGGGTTTGGGAAAAT